>LOJH01034353.1:3156-16056 GCA_001685095.1 Ellobius talpinus
CTCTCTCTCTCTCTCTCTCTCTCTCTCTCTCTCTCTCTCTCTCTCTCTCCACATTCTACTCCCTATGTTCAGCTTTCTTTAGCAGATATATCACTTCTTGAGGTCTCCAAAGCAATCCAGATTTCACTTCCAAAACTTCACATAATAGCTGATCAGGGTCTCTTGCCCTTTGGGGCTTTTATGCAGAAACTGCCCAGCCATCCATCGCCTGGATTTCAAAACTATTTTAAACCATGGTGAAAGATTTTACCATGTAAACCCTTACTCGGGTAGCCTTTAAATTCTAAAGTCAGAACCACGTGAGTAGCACTGCCAAGTTTGACTGCCTACATGGCATGGAGCCTGCTCTCCTTGAAACATGTCTGCAAGATCTTTTCTTGGTTGTTGCTTTTTAGGAGCTGAAAATTCCGTAGGACATTTTCTTTTAAAGTTGGAAGCCGAGCTGTACAGGGTCTTGCCCTAAGGGCATCCTTCCCTGTACTTCAATGTCCAGTTATTTTGTCTCTTTATCTCTCTTTGTGCAAGCCTTGGCTCTAACTTTTGTTTTCTAGAGCTGAATTTTCTCAATAAACTGTTAAATATGTATTCCCTTTGCCCCACTTTCTGTTTTTTCATTGCAAACCTTCATAAGATTGATTGCTAATAACTGTACAACAGATTTGATATCGGGCTGTCCTGAAATCTTTGCACAATAAATTAGCCTATTTCTTATAGCTTTAGGCAAATTCTTAGGACAAGGACAGAAAGCAGCCACAGTATTCACCAAATATCGCAAGAATATTCTCTACACAGTTCTATTGCTCCCTTCTGACACCTCCTAAATTGGGTCTCCACAGTTCCCCAAGCCCTCAGGGTTCCTACTAGGATTACTCATTAAGCTTTGCTTACAGCATTCAACTGCTTTTCCAGTCCAACATCCAAAATTTCGACACTTCTCAAAAAAAGAAAAATAGTAAACAAACAAACAAACAAAAAACATCTTTATCAGTCCTGTCACAGCAATAGCCCACTCTTTGGTATTAGCTTCAGGCTTGGTTACTTTTTTATTACTATGACAAAAACACCATAACCAAGGCAATTTATAAAAGAAAGCACTTAATACGGCTTCAAATCATTACTCTGCAAGTGTAGATTCATCTGTTCTTTACATTAAAAGTGCTGTATAGTAGATTTCTTCAGAAATTTACCAGTGCATTGGGGCAATATCAGATGGATCAGTAAGAATTCATTGATGAGGGAAAAAAGAGGATTTTAAAAATTTCTGGTGATTAAACTTCTAGAGTCTTGTTTGACCAACCTCATTCACATCTAGGTCCAGATCATCATATCTGATCCCTTGGCCTTTACCCTCTCCCCATTCCCTCTCATCCAGCCCCTTGTTCTTCTGTCTTTGCTATGCTGTTATTGCCCTTGAAGATTGGTTTTTTTGCAGGTATATAATGCTATGAAATAGTTTTAGAGTTATAATATGTACAAATTCATAGGAAATTAGACCTAACAATGGAATAAAATTGTATAATAAGAATATTATCATGCCAATGGAATATTCACTTAAAACTTTTGACTTGATCTGATTATCAAGTTACTTTAGTGCTTTCAGAAATCCTTCCTTCATTTTGGGGGGAAAATTACTATTTAAATTAAATAGTAATTTAAATTACATTTTTTACATTTTAATGACATTAAAAATTTACATTTTTTTAACATTTTCATGTCGGGTATTTTTTCTGAAGAGATATTTTTCCAATGAAAAAAATTTAAAAAGAATATAGAAATTAAAGAGAATGGCTGTTCTTTGTACATGAAAATAATAGACTTGATCTGTAAGCCACTGAGGGCACTTACAGTTGTTTATAAAATACTTTTTAAGATTTGTTATTATTTTATGTGATATTTTTCTTGCATATATTTATCTATATTATGTGTGTGTTTGGTACCCTCTGAAACAGAGGAAATGGTCAGAGTCTCTGGAACTGGAGTAAAGGACTGTTGTGAGCAGCCAGCCACATGTGTACCTAGGCCCTGCAAGAGCAGCAGCTAAACTATCTCTCTAGCTCCTGGCTAGATAAGTGTTTTGATAAGTGTTACTAAATCCATCTGCCCTTCTCAGGCACCTCAGAGTCTTCAGGACAGAGAGCATAACCAGTGGCCTCAGCAGAGCCATGCTAATGAGGATGACCCTGACCTCCTGAGAACAGCACTCTGACCTGCTGACCCAAACAAAAGGAGAGAAGCTTGGGCAGCATATTTAACAGCAATGTTGGGGTTAATTCTGTGATTATAAAGAGCAATGCAAAATCAGTTCAACTCACAAGTTGGAAGATTAATGTAAAACTTAAACTGAAAACTATGACCCTGGTAAATTAAATAATGCTACCATTCCTTCTAGGAAAAGAATTGCCTTTTGACGTTTTCTTAGTTAATAAGAACCTCATCTCATCACATGAAATAAAGCTATTAAATGTTTTAATACTCTTTCTTTTGAAAAGATGTATTTACCTATTTTCTGGGTACTTTTGAAACACCTGTAGAATTGTAGTACCATTATGCATCCTAAATTACTATTTTATCATATGTAGCTGATAATAGAGTAGTTTCAGAGAGTGAATGTCATGAAGATCTTCAATCTGTAACTAGACACTTAATATGTGACTTATTTTTATTGATACTTAAAATTCTCAATCATTATAGTAAATCTCCATTACTACAATGATTGCATGGTAAACTCATTATTGTTTAAATCCTGTTATGTATATGGATCTATAGTAATAGCAGAAAGTTAGAAAGTTCTGACATTAAATAATTTATAAGAAGGTGTACAGAATGAAAGGACTGTTCGTATTTGTTTTTCTCTTAAATGAAGAGCCAAGTTAATTTTTATGACACATTATTAGCACTCAGATGCAACATGTTTATTGGTCACTGACATAAGAAAGGGACTATATGAAGCAGAAAGATGATTGAAAGGATAGGGGTACTTGGTGCCAAGCTTCATGACCTTTATTTGATTCCTGGAACCCACAGGGTGGAAGATGACAATCAGCTCCTGAAAGTTGTCCTCTGATTTCTACACATGTACTGTGGGATGTGCATGAGAAAGCACACACACTAAACAGAATAAATGTAAAACTGAAAAGCTTTGTATGCACATAGATGCAACTTGTTACTTTTCCTTTAAAAGTACAACCCAGCTGTACCAATGAGTTTTTATTTCTCTTGTCCACTCTTTGTAGAAATTATTCTTTTTTCTCAAAAAAATAACAACTGAGCTCTGCTTGTCTAATCATGTAGGAATGTAAAACATTCTTTTTACTACAGATGTCAGTTTTCAGTTAATGTATAACTGGTGCTCTCTGGAAGACTAAAGGCACTAGTCTCAGCTTACTGGCCAGATTTCAATTTGGAAAATTGCATTCTGCTTCCTCTAAGGGCCCTGATTGCTTCAGTAGGATAAGATTCTCTTCACTTCCTACCTGAGCAGTTACAGAATGTGCTTGTGCTTTGGGAAATGGCCCT
Source organism: Ellobius talpinus (assembly GCA_001685095.1). NCBI lineage: Eukaryota > Metazoa > Chordata > Mammalia > Rodentia > Cricetidae > Ellobius > Ellobius talpinus. The sequence goes on from LOJH01034353.1 coordinate 6,673, forward strand.
GGGCTTATTCTTTAGACAAGTGCTTGTCAACACTGGAACATACATGCACACACACCCAAACTTATGCACAGTGAACTGAAATCTTCGTATGCAAGCTTGTGGCTGACCAGCTCAACATTTTCAGAAAGCCATATCCCATTTTTCTCGAATGAAAATAGGCTTACTTTGTCAATGAATAAAATATTCCCGTTATTGCTCAATGTGATAATTACATCATTTTAGCAATTAAATTCTATTCTAACCACAGTCATTATAGGTAAAAGGGAAGAATAATTTATTAGAAGTAAGGAAATTATGCTCTGGATGCTTCATTTTGTGGTTCTTGTCCAATTGATAAATGCATTGTTCTGACTTACATTATGAAAGCATCAACAGTTGCACAAATTGTTAAGGGTATGTCCAATAAGCTGTAACTACTCCAGGTTACAATGCACAATAAGAAGAGTGGAATGTTAGAAGTCTCCCTGAAGAGAGTAATAGCAGGACTTAGTTCCTAGTGGATTACAGCCCCACATTATGAAACTACTGCACATTTGGCACAATTATGCACCACTGGCAGCTTTTTCTCAAAGGAAGCCTCATGTTAAATGAACACTTAGAATCATTTTGGAACTCATGCATCTTGCAGCTAACGCTGTGCTAACTTAAGCAGCGAATGCCAAGCCTGTCTGGTGGAGGGAGAATATCAGGCTCCAATATCTTCAGTCCTTTCCCCCTTAAAAGCTTTGATTTCATTAAAGATGACCTCTCACAGTGCTCTAGAGAATGAGATGCTCTACAAAATGTGCTGAATAGAAAAGAGGGGCATTCAGTACGTAAATTACTGTCTTTCCTATTGTTATTTTTAAGGTTTACCAGGATAAGTCAGGTTGGCTGTTTTTCTCCTTTGGTGTCCAGTGAAGCCATTCTCAAGGACACTCAAAGGGTACCAGTGTAGGTAATGCACCTTTCCAGGAAGATGCAAGATACTGCTGCCCAGTGTGTGACTAAGATGGTGGGTTATCAGCAGAGAATTTGGAAACCGTCAGAACAAAATGCAGGCTTAGATTTGCTGCCAGAACAAAACATTTGGGGCCTAAATGCCAAGGGCTGGATTCGGGTTTATTTAATCCTGTTGCTACTCTCACCACATAGAAATGCTTTAAGAATTTTGCCATAAATATTTTTATCAAAAAAGGAATGACATATTATGGAGTCTAGGTGCAGTCACCTCAAAATAGTATTGGGAGCCACAAAAATAAAACTCTAATAAAGAAAGTCAATTAAGTAGAATTGAAATTGACTACTGTTTATCAAAAGGCCTGAGGAGCCACAGCTCAGAAATGATTTATTTATTTTTGAAATGATATATTTTATAAATCTGCAGTGATCTAAACTTAGTTATTCCACTTCTAAGTCAAATTTAGAAAAGCTAAATTATAATAGAGGCTGCCTGCACCAAGTAATAGGTATTAATAAACAGCGGTAACATTTGACATTTCAAAAAACACAACACTTTCATTATGGCTGTCTGTTACACCAGTAGCGGTTTCCTGGAAGGGATAAAACAGAATGCTCTTCATCACAATTTATTTTCTTTGATTTATTTTTTGTTTTACTATGCAGTCTTATAAAATTTATAACTTTTCAAATCTCTACTTCGGCTTCCTATCTGCTCTTCAGATTAAGCAGCTATTAAGTAAAAAGGTAAAACACTGTTTCATAGATGTAAATAAAAGGCAAAATTAAAATTCATAGTTAGCGATACTGCATTTAGCAGACTCTTATACAATACTAACCGAGCAAGACTACATTTGAAAGTCAAAAAACTTAATATTTTATGTATATTTTTGTTTAAATTAATTGAATTTAGACTGCTATAGAATGTTACATAATAAGCAGTAAACTGTTCTTTAAATGAGGTAATGTACGCTGCATTTCACAATCAAGCCTCTAAGCACTGTAGATTATGTTCCACAAAGTATTTTAGCGTCATTTATGTTTTCAATCCTTTAGTAGATCCTGTGACAATATAATGAAGAAAAGAAGGTATTCTTGTCATACTTTTATCTCTTATTTTCTATTAATTTAAAAATACATGTTGAGAAGAACAAGCAGCTTTAAATTTATAGTTTATTTCTAAATCACTATCATTTATGCTATACTTACGGATAATTCTAACTCCAAATCTTTGTGTTTGAATCATGAATTTTATTTTTGTTGATAAATCCCTTATATTATTATAAGAAAATCTATATTATAAAATTTTTAGCATTAGAAATTAAACTACAAATACATGCTCATCAGAAGCATCCTGTATAAATAGGAAGTTAAGAAAGTAAAATCTAGGAGTTGAGTTTAGTCTATCCTATTATCATCAATTATCCCAACTGGTGTTTAGAATTTGTATGTATCTTCACACGTGTTACCTGTATTTTTGATATTAAGACATGTACATGTTACATGCATTTACACTCACAATTTTTATTAAAATTTTATTTCATTTTTATACTTTAAAATACTTTTAAAATTGTGTATGTGAGTGTGCTTGTATGCATTCATATGTGTAAGAAGGTGATCATGGGGACGAGAAGAAGATTCCCCAGAACCAGGGTTACAGTTAGTTATGAGCTGTCCCATGTGGGTCCTGGGAACCAAACCTAGTACCTCTGAAAGATCAGCAAGTGCTCTTAACAGCTGAGTCTTCTATCTAAACCCTCATTTATTTTGTAACTAACATTATAATAGGCATTAAAATTAGATTATATTGGCATTTACAAAAAGCTTTCTCTCCACAGGGTAGAGGGTAAAATAAAAGTGATGATACCTAAAAATGGATAAGAAATCATACTATCTTCCTAAAATCATAACTATCTTCCTAAAATATCTATAATAAATGCAAATAGGTATATAAAGAGACATGATTTAAATGAAAATTTTCCATCTAGGCTAACAATGCTCTCACTCCAAAGAATCATAGACCACCTAGTAAAAACCTCAACACAAGGCATGAGATGCCCCCCCTTTAGAGTTGTTGGTCATGCTTGTCCAAAAGGCTTCGAAACATTGCAGGCTATTGTTATTGCCCTTGGTTATTGCCCCCAGAGGAAGAAGGTAAATCTCTATTTTTAAAGACATCATGAACTTTAGTACAGGCTCCGAGTTCCCTGAACTGGAACTGACCTTAAAGCCTTCCCTGAGAACTAGCTTTCATGGTATCAGAAGGCAGTATGTGCATTTTCAAAGGAGGGAACTCTGTGGGAGGCATTTGATTCATTAGTAGTTGATTTGAGAGGGTTCAGATCACCATGGGTGATGACAACGCTGGGCAGATAGTCCAGGGTGGGAAAAGAAAGCAGGCAAAGCAAGCCAGGAGGAGCAAGCCAGTGAGTAGTGTTCTTCCCATGGTCTCTGGTTCAGTTCCTGGTTCCAGGTTCCACAGTAGGCTACTCTCAATGATGGACTATAACCTGAAGACATGTAAACCCTTCCTTCTCAAGCTGGTCAGAATTGCCTAGATCAATAAACAAATGACAGCTCATACTGCAACAACTTGGAGCAAGGGAAACACTCATGCAAGTGTTCAAATTCGTATAATCACTATGGAAATCAGTATGTCAGTTCCCCAGGAAGCTGGGAATAGATCTATCTCAAGATCTAGCTATAATACCACTCTTATACCTAAGGGATCTTTCATCCTATTCCCAAGACCATTGCTCAACCATGTTTACTTGTACACTGTTAATAATAGGCAGAAATTGGAAATAGCCTAGATTCCTTTCACTAGCTGAGTAGATAAAGAAAGGACATCCTGAAATTTGCTGGCAAATGGATAGACCTGGGAAAAAATTCTCCTGAGTTACCCAGACCAAGAAAGAAAAACATGGTCTGTATTTGTTCACAGGTGAATATTAGCTACTAAGATAATGATAACCAAGCTACAATACACAGATCCACAGAGGTCAGGTCTAGAGTAAGGGACTGGGAGGGCAGCATATAGATCTCCCTAGGACAAAGAAATGGACTAGACAGTTATGGATGGTTGAGGCAGGGCAGTGGAATAGGAGTGTCAAATGGGGAGGGGGTTGGAAGAAGGAGTAAGGGAGGGACAGCTAAAATTAAGACCATTTGAGGGGTTGTATGGAAATGATACAGTAAAAGCTTCAAAAATATACATCCATGTATGAACGCAATCTAAATGAAATTGCCAAATAACAGGGGAGATGGACACCAACTAGACATCTCTTCTCACTACCATAAGCTTCCAGTACCGGGAATATGTTAGATCTAGCCAAGTTGTGAGCCATGCAAACCTCCCAAACAACCAGGCCATTGCCAAGGTAACTGGTTGCTTTCCACAAACTGACAGGAAGGCCCTATCCCTGAAACAACACTACACAATTCACTGAACATGGAAAAATCAAGATAGTGTTTACCTAAAACGTTCATACCTATGGACTAGTGTACATGGCACTGGAAAGTACTCTGCATTCTACGAAGGAGAAAGGTAAATACCAACCCAGCTACAAACCCTTGGATCTACAGTGATGACTGACCTGTAAGATAATGTTAGTGCAAAAATGGCACAAAGCTTGTGGGACGAATCAAGCCGTATCTGGTTGGATTAATCCCTCCTCCTCAATCCTTCACCGTGCTTGTGTATCCAAAACCAAAGATCAGATAGGTCAAGGACCCAGAGGAAAACCAAATACTACAGCTTTGCTAAAGGAATAGAAGAACAAAATGACTCCTAAAGATATTCTGCTATACTTTTATATCACTGACTTGCTCAGCCATTATCAGAAAAGCTTCCTCCTGGATCGGATGAGAACAAATACAGAGAGAGACACACATCAGACATTATGCAGTGAGTGAAAGATGTTGGAACACTCAGTCCTAAAAAGGATATCTCCATCAAATTTGTCTCCTAAAGGCTCGAGGAACCCTGTGAAAAAAGGAAGCAGAAAGATTGTAAGAGCCAGAGAGGATAGGGACACCAAAGAAACAAAGTCTTGTAAACACGGCAGGGGATGTACATACGAACCCACAGATACCATGGCAGCAAGCACAGGGCCTTCGTGTGTGTGCTCCAGATGGGGTCCCATTGCAGAGAGGGGAAACGGATGCAAACCCCATCCTTAACCCGGAAGCTATCTCCAATTGGTAAGCACTCACGAAAGAAAAACTCATTTCTTCAACAGTCTTCCTGAGGGTACAAACCACTCCTCAGAGCACTGGATGTCCAACACAACATGAGCTCCACGGGCATCTTTGCAGGTTGTTTGTCTCGTAATGCGTTCTCAGGCTATTTGCCTTTGGTTTGGTTTGGTTCTTGGTTGTTGTGGGTTTTTTGGAGACAGGGTTTCTTTGTATAGCCCTGGCTATCCTAGAGCTTGCTCTATAGACCAGGCAAGTCTCAAACCCAGAGATCCTCCCGCACCTACCTCCCAATTGTTGGGATTAAAGGCATTCCTCATCACCACCCAGCCTCTTTTTCTGTACAGGTCCTCAGCATACATATTATGGTTTCCAATTTTGTGTTTCTATGGGATTCCTGTATATATGAGCATATATGCTTCTTCATCTCTATGTGTATGAACACGTATGTGTTTCTTCATCTATATATGTTTCTTGTGCTTTAGCTTTGGTTCTTTTTCTTCTTATTATTTCGTTTTTGTTTGTTGTATGTTTTGTCCTCTAGATTGTTTGCTCTTATTTTATATTATATTAATATTACTTTTAAATGCGTATTTTGTTTGTTTTCTAATGAGAGACAGAAAGGGTATGGATTCAGGTGAAGGAGAGAAGGAAAGGATCTGGGAGGAACTGGGAGAGATGAAGCCATAACCAGGATACATTTTATTAAAAAATCTATTTCCAATAAATGAAAAATAACTAAATACAAAGATAAGAGTGACTAAGAAATCCATTGCTAAATCTCAGAAAGTTTTATGATAAGGTCACAGAAAAATAAAGTTCCTAAACTGCTTCATGGCTATTTCTTGTTAAACAACCTGGCTGTTGAAATTCTACTCACTTGGTGCACACCCATTCTGCAAGGATGCAGTACCAGGAAGGACCTTCAACAAGGAAATATGTGGATGATATTAGACCATTGGACTAAAACCCAGTGAGATTCATAAACAACTGACATAGATTTAACAGAATCTAATTTGAAAGCTATTTTGCCCTGAACTAAGAGAGACAAGCTGCAAACTGGAAAACATTAGGAATGCGGAGCCACTATGGAGAGAAAGCTACTGGGAAACTTAACTGTTTCTCATTCTGGAAGAGTTAATGGGTCAGATGGTGGAGGTAGAAATCTACACTCTAGGTCAACAGATAAGAAAGTGAACAGTAGGGGAAATCATGGTCCCTTTAGGAGCAGGAATTATTAGTGCAGAGTGGTGCACAATGGTGCCTGGAGCCCTACTGGTGTTAGTAATCTTGGAGGTCAGCTGACCTTCTACTGGCAAAGTTGAACTCTTCCTTTTGGTGGTTGACATCTGCTGCCTCTGGCTCCTTGGAAAGAGTTTCCATACCAGTGAAAGTCCTTGGACTTTTGAACCTATGCACAATTGTCAGCTCATTCCAATATTCTATGTTGAACTTCTTCTTTATTATTGCAAGACCTTTAAGCTGATCTTAATGAAAAGTTTCTTTTGATCTTTGTCCTTCTGAGCCTTTGTGACCATAAGGGAAAAAAATACAAGTTCTTGGCTAAAGAGAGATAGAAAGAGATAACAATTTGATGCCTAAGGTGAGATGACAATTATTATCTCCAGTGACAAGTGGCATATAACAGAGCAGCTAACCTTCTCAGAAGATTTATTAGAGACAAAAGACCTTAAGGTAATAATTTAATTTAAAATGCATGGATAGACTGATATAATATATACATAAATATATTAGACATTTTAAAATTCTATTATATATTATTCAATAATTCTTACTGGTATTAGCTTGGTATCAGATGGAAATATTCTGCAAGATTATGATTTGCTAAGATTACAGTAAAATACACAGAGCAGTAATCACTATTTTACTTTTCCAATGTCTTCTTCTCTGTTGACAGGAGTCTGGAGGTTGATGAAGGTGGGAAAAGAGACCAGAAAACCAAAAGGCAGTTTCCCCTTGAACAACTGTCTGAACCTATCATGAAAAGAAATGGTTGCCTTGGCAACAAGAACAAAATTAATGCTTTCAAACTCTGACTTCTACTCAGGTAACCTTTTAGTTCTATCGTTTTCAGATATATTTTGATACTAAAAGTCAGGTTTCTTATTACCAGTGGATATTCATCAGCTAAATGCCCCTTTTACTTCTTATTCAAAAGTTGAGAACCTCATATTGTAATTTTACTTGAGGCTTTGGGGCCCTGTGATAAGACTCAATTATCACAGCTGAATAACTTTCAATGCACTTAAATAACAATTCAATCTCTAAATCAATTTGTTCAATAGAAAATGTAAAAATTTTTATCTTCTATATTTTAGTCCATTCATTTTTCATGATTTACAAGGCTAATACAAATTCCTTGTTAAAAATTAGGAGAATTTAGCAAAGCTAAAGAAAATTAAGATGGTCTAAAATATAACAATAACTATTTCACTTCATTTTGTTCTTTCCTGAATATTTGGGAGTGAGATCCATCTTTTTTCTTCTTCTTGACCTTCAGAAATCTGTTGCTTGTTGGCATATCCTATCAAGGTAGCAATTTTTTACAGCAGCCTGATATTACATCAGCATTATATGTGAATTGCTCCACTATTATTAAATTCTATGGCTTTATAAATTTTAATTTAAACTATTGTTAAAAACCCTTGCATACAAATCTTTTCCCTGGGTTTCCGTTTATTTCCTTAGATTATATTCTCTTAAGTAAAGTTTTATATCAACCGATGTGATATTTTGTAGTTTTGTCTTACCCCTAGAATTATATATTTTGGAGCCATAACTGAGAATAATTGCTTTTTCTCTAGCTTCTGGAAAATCGCTAGATTATGAGAAATTTTTAGCCAGTTGTTTTTCTTTCTAACAAATAAGAATGCCCCAATGTCTTCAAATTCTATCTAGCACTGCAATTCATCATTGTGTACCGCATACTAAACTTATGGAAGCATCTTAATTTATTTGTTTGAATATGAGACTTTAAGTTATTTTCATAATTCACTGAACATATAAATTGATTTTAAGCCAATTACATAAACTTAAACCTTATACATTTGTTTGCTTGATTCTTTCATTTTACTTATTTATTCGCTCATTTATTTGTGTCTGTATATATGCATATGTATGCAGATGCACGTACATGGTACATACAGGCTATGTACATACATGTGCAATGTCGGAGGTCAACCTCAGCTCTTGCCTCAAGGGCTACTTGACTTTCTTTTTCAGCCAAGGTTTTGCAGAGGGACATGGGACTAACCTATGAGACAGGTTAACTGTTTGCCTCCCCATATAAGAGAATAAAAGTGAAAGACACCACACTTGCTCTTTGTTTTGTTTTGTTTTTAATTTATTCACTTTTAAGTTTTCCAAAGCCTTTTTTAAGAGGGCATTAATATAAAATGTTCCAGATATATTATGTAATGCCTAATCACAAAATGAAAATCTATGTTTAAAACATTCTAGAAATTTGAGGCTAGAGAGATGGCTCAGTGATGAGGGGCATTTGCTGTTCTTTGAGAGGAAATGAGCATGGTTCTCAGCAGCCATTTTGAATAGCTCAGAACTGCCGGCATCTACAGTTCCAGAGAATCTTCACCCTCCCCTGACCTATACAGGCACTACAAGCACATGAGAAGGACATATGTCTATGCCATACAGACACATATAAGTAAAAAGAGTAAATAAAATTAAAAAGAAATATTGCTGTTTTTACATGCCTTAAGGAAGCATATTTACCTAAAATTACACACCCACACATACGTGAAGTTAGGACAATTGGGCTGACTCATAAACCCCACAAGAGCTATAGGTGTCTAATAAAACCTCGAGTATCAGAACTAAGAAACCATTCAAGTTGTTGGACAGGGGAATTCAATGGATATGCCCAATCAAAGGTTATAACTATCTGTGACTAGTGAGGTCATGAATCTAAGTGGAGAATCTACTATTGCTGCTTTACTAAACCAGAGAAGCAATTGTATTCTAATTCATCCTTATAACCACAGAGAAGAGAAGCTCTCACCCATCATCAATGAATCTTTTTTTTTCAGCAGATAGGGACATTACAGAAAACCACACCTAGTCATAATACAGAAAACAACTGATCATTGCATGCCAAGACCAAAGGATATGCCCACAATACAACTTTTTAAAAAATATTTATTTATTTATTATGTGCACAATATTTTGTCTGTGTGTATGCCTGAAGGCCAGAAGAGGGCACCAGACCTC
>LOJH01034354.1:632-16687 GCA_001685095.1 Ellobius talpinus
GCTCTTGGGTAGGCAGAATTAACATAGTAAAAATGGCAATCTTACCAAAATCAACCTATAGATTCAATGCAGTACCCATCAAAATCCCAGCAACACCTCACATACCTCAAAAGATCAATACTCAAATTCGTATGGAAAAGCAAAAAAACCCAGGATAGCCATTATTTACTTTTGTGTGGACAATTTGAGCATTTCAAATATTGATGTTCATAGGAGATTCTGGAACCAACCCCATGGGTACCAAAGAATAATAACAGATCTAAGATATGTGGTTTTGTGATATTTAGGGAGTAAAGGACAGAAATATCCCTACCACTTGAATTTATGTCTTTTATCTTTCCCACATGTTAAGGTATAGAAAATACTTTTATAAATGCATTTGAACAACTTTCCTCTTTCTTATTGTGGTATGGCTAGCTAACATGGATCTGTTAGCTAGCCTAGGCCTAAACTATCCATGAAAATTTAGAATCAGAGAGGACAAGTACAAAGCTGTCAGGTACTGGCGTGAGCAGAAAAGACTTTAGCGTTCAGTACACTGTCTCATGTCTATAATACCTGGATATGGAAGCTGAGGCAAGAGCATTGTCTTGAGTTTGAGGACTACAGAGTAGTTTTCAGAGCAGGCCAGGTTACAGTGTGAGACCTTGTCTCAAAGAGACAAAGCAAAACTGAGTTAAATTCAGGCTGCTCTTTCATATCAGGCCACAGATGAAGGCTGAGTAAAAACAGCAGGACAGACAGAGCCACAGGCCATCCAGGACATATGGCCAGGCAAGCAGCCAAGGCACTTTTGATTCATGCCTAAAAGTCAGAGCTTTGGAGTCAAGTCTATATTCTTATTTCCCTTCTGTTTAGATGTGGGCCTTGTTCGTATGATTAACCAGAATATCCAGTGGCTAAGAGCTAGATTCTGTGGTTGCCTTGCTTACCTTTGAGCTTCCATTTTCCCCTCCCACCATGTGACAACAAGAGCATTTAATCACTGACTGTCTCAGCTGTGAGTCTGGCAATTATAGCAGAGCCTTCTCATAGGGAGTGTGTGAGAGTCGCGGGAGTTAATACATGAAAAACATTAGCATAGTAATTGTGGCAAGTGGCACAGATGCTTATTACTCTCATTATTAATCATCTCTGCTGTGCTCCTGTTCCTTCTCTATAAAATGAGAAGTCGTAACACTCACCTCAGAGGGTTGTGGAAAGAAACAAATAGGAAAAGCCCTTCGCACCTGAGTGGTAGTCATGAGTATTATTAGGTACCTACATAGAAAACTAAGAATTTATCATGATGACAGACTTCTTTGGGATGCATTAAGATGCCATCTATTTATCACAGAGTATATATACAGAGGCCGGCATCCGATGGTAGTACCACTCTGAATCTGTTATGTTGCACAAAAATGTCAGAAAATTTAAGAGCATGCAGAAGGAGGAAATATAAAGTCCTAATTCCATCTGTGCTTTGTGTGGAAACAGCCCAGTGGCCCAGATAGCCAAGGCCATTTGCATGATGTTACAGACCCAGCATGTTCCATGGTGCATCCTTGAAGTCCATCCCTTGTCTTCCCAGTCTTCTATGTATTCCACGGTACCATGCTAAAACTGCCCCTTTTATAATCTCATGTGCTCCTGCTTCCTAGGGGACTGATTTACACTTCAGAAAGTATCCTGAGCCTTAACTTCAGTGCAGAACCATTCTGTCTTGAGAGGCAGCCCTTTTGCAACTTGCTGAGTACTCAGTACTTAATGACACTAGGCTAGCAATGAAGAAGTTTGGTCATGGTCACAGGTAATGATGCTATTTTTTAATATACTTTAAATAGTGTGAGGATTGAGTCCAAAGCCTTGCACATGCTTGGCAAGCACTCTATCAACAGAGCTCCTCCCCCAGCCTTAATGTAATACTTTCAATGTCTGCTTTCGCCCATGTAGTTTTACTTTTGTAATGCCTCTCCATGATTCTTTCCTTATTTTTCATGCTCTTCATATATCATTTATAGAACATTGAATTCATATTGGCTCTTAATTTAACTTTTACTGAATGAAGAGTTTGGGTGACTGATTTGTCCTAATTCTAACAACTCCTTTTGATGCTTGATTCATTTTTCAAGTCCCTTACTGGGTCCTACCCTTCCCTTTTTCCAGTGGCTTGGGACTTGGACTTGAATTTTTAAGGCATCTAGTCAAATTAAGTGAATTCCATTTCCAGCCTACGCTTCCTGTCCCTTCTCCTCACCAGACCCCACACGTACACTGCTGGTCTACCCTTGAATACATTCTCTTTTTCTATCACAGGACTTCATTAGAACAACAGATTTGTAAGCCTTCTCAGTACAATGATACTAAATGTTAGCAATCAGAAGCAAAATATTTGAGAAACCAATGCAGATAAAGTGAAAAGTAAAGTTGAAAAATCAAAGCATTAATATGCTGATTTAATTTCCTCAATTACCTTTCTTGTCCTCTATTCTGCACATAATTATTAAATTGTTTTTATTCCTAAATGTACTTTATAAAATGTTTTTTATTTATTCTTTGAGAAATTCAGACAAGTCTACAATAGATACAAAATATATGCAATTATTTCCATTCTCATTCCCCCCTCCAATGCCTCTCAGACATTCCTAACATTTTCCTTTTTCTCTGCCAACTCATGTATATGTATATGCATATGTATGTATATTCCTCTGATATGTATTCATCTGTATCCAACTGGCACTACTGTTATCCACATGGGCATGGGGCCCCCACTAGAATATAGTCAACCTACCAGTGGTCACAATCCCAACCCAAAATGAATGTTCCTCCCCCTGCCACCATCATTTACCAACAGCTCCCTGACTGGGGGATGGCTTCCTGAGCTCCTCCCTGATTCATGCTGAAATTCTGACAAATTTGATTTTGTGCAGGTCATATGCAAGCAACCACGGCTGCTGTGAGGTCATGGGTGCAACAACCATTCCATGCCCCAAAGACAAACATTTCAGGACAGTCTTCCCACTCCTCCGGCTCTTACGTTCTTTCTTCCCCATCTTCAGCTTCTTCCACACACAGGATGGGATTTGTGCCTGGTACTGTTAGCTTAGTCAAAAGCCCTTGACTTGGGAGATCATAGCCCATTTGGGGAGATCAACAATAGCTATTTTGCTCAACTGCCATGTTGTCTGATTGCTTTCTGAATATTCATGTTTATGCCTGTAGATTGGGACTGCTCTCAACCTTGGTCAGAGAACCCTCCTTTTTTGCAATGGGCAATGATTAATGCAGAGGCTCATAACTTGTCAGAGCATTGAAAATATGTGTCTGTGAGTGTACATTCCCTAGTGGACATTTATGTTAACACTGCCCGCTAGAGGAAATGAACATGTTAGATGTACATTTTTGCAATTCAACATCCCTGACACAAAGATGCATTTCAAAAATTAAAATGGATGTTCTTTGCAGTCATAATAGGCATATTTAGGCCTTTCAAGGAAACAGAAAATCCTTTTATGATTAGAGTGTCTTTAATACAATTAAATATCAATATTAAACAGTAATATTAGGGAGTATTGTGGACTAGTTTTTTTCCCAAAATTACTTATACATATTAATGCTTTAAATCTTCACAAACTCAAAAAGGAGGTTCACAAAGTCCTCTCTCTCTCTCTCTTCAAATTTAGGATGCAAATGAACTAAACTGAGGAGATACCTCAGTCTGTAAAATGCCTGCCACACAAGCATACAGATCTAAATTTGTGCCCCCAGTACCCACATAAAAGCCAGACATGGCAGTGTGCAGCTGCAGTCCCAGTGCAGAGGGACAGAGTCAGACAGAGCCCTGGGGGCTGGCAGACCAATCAATCCAGCTCAGTGAACTCCAGGTTCAGAGTATGCTGCCTCAAAAAAATAAAGTGGAGATCAATCTCTGACTCTCCATGTTTGTGCACACATGTCCACAAAGCCCTCACACATGTGCAAGTGCACACACGTGTACACAGAGAACGAAAAAGTGCCAAGGGGTTAACGTAACAGTTAAACATTGTCTGAGGTTATCTAGTAACGAGGTGGGGGACAGACTGGCTGCTTCCAAGGCTCTACTCTACCTTCTACTAATGCAGCTTGTGTTTCTGAACATGACTTTAGACCTTTTCCTGGTAGGCTCCTTCTGGTTTCCTCATCTTCTGCTAAGTCACCAGGATATCCATCTTCATCCTCACTATTACTTGTGTATCTAAATGTCTTATCAGAGGTTCTTTATTAGAACCAAGATAAATGAGGTAGTTAGGAAGAAATCTCTGGAACCAGAAACTAACTGAGTTCAAATACTGCCTTAGCCTTTAACCAGCCCTGTCTTGTTGGATGAATTACCGAACTGACTTCCCTTCTTTTAAACCATAGGTTATTTTCCCCTCAAAATCTCACTTCACAGGATTATCATGAGGATAATCCAAATGACTTATTTATAAAGTATTTAGAGTAATATTTTAAAATAGGATTCCCACCTGTATTACTCAGGCTTCTCTGGAGGAACAGGGCCTCTAATAAAAGAGGACTCATAAGATTGGCTAACATTACATGGTCTGGGGAGTCTTGCAATGACTGCCTTCACAATGGAGAATCTGAGGACTGGGTAGTTGCTCAGTCCATAAGGCTGGACGCCCCAGCAGTCCTAATGTGATGCTGGAGCCCTGGAGCGTTTATGGATAGCCACTGGTATTACTGAAAGATGAAGAATGCTGGGCACTGATGTTAATGAAGGGTAACAGCAGTTGAGCAAAAGTAGTGGATGCACTCACCAGCAAGAAGCAAAGGCAAGCAGTCAAAAGGCAAGAGCTTTTTCTGTGGCCCTCCTCACAATGGCCAACCACTGGAAGGTACCACCCATCTAGGAGAGAGCCATTGCCTCTCAGTTAATCTTTCTAAAGAACACCCTTACAGATCCACCCAGATGCGATTCTATATCCAGTCAAGGATCTATGTCTATTATTTATGAAGCTACAAATTTCATAAATTATAAGAAAATGTAAGTTGAATGGATTATATAAAATATAAATTGAATGGAGTATATGAAATAAGCTTCATAAGGTATATGAAATTTATAAATTACAAATTTCACAAATATATTATACACTATAAATAAGATACAAATAACAGAGATTGGAATGAAGTAAAAATGTGAAAGACAGTAATCAGAGAGCTTGTCAATTTTTAGCTTATTTGTGCATCAATAGAATTTGTGGTTAAGTTGCATTTTGTGATACAGAAACAGCATCTGAGTTGTTAGTGTCTAGTGGAGAGAAGGAAGGGCCTTACAGACGACCTTTGCGTGGCAGCAACCTGGCATTGAGCCATCGTATGGGGGAGGGGGATATATTAACTTTGTCTCTCTAAAAAAAAGTAGATGGGCACAGACACATCTCTCAGTTAACAAAGAAGAGGGAAATTGCTCCGGCTAAGATGGGTTTGAAGGGCTTCATTTGCCAAGTCTTTAAATGCCTACAAGATGCTGCGTGCAGGAGACAAAGAATGAAATCCTAGCCGTGCTCTCAAGCTGCTGCTTCCAGCATTCATCTGTGGTTTAGATATGAATATTGATTCAGTGAAAGCATCACTTTGAGTTAGGTTGTTATCTTGGTAAAGCTGAATTCAATTTATTCCAGGCAAGCTGAACGGAAAGAGGTTGCTACATTGCTCATTCTGTAAATAAATACAAAACTGCTTCTTTTCCAAGTTGCTATTTTTAAATACAATTAGATTCAAATAGAACAGGAAAGAAAATGAGTATTTGGGTAAAGACTCAAATAAAACCATTGTAGTTACTGTTCAGGTGGCTGTCCTCTACAGGGTGGTTCAATGAAAGAGAACACATACTAACTGGTAGCAGAGAAAGGCATATGCCTATGCTCTACAAGAAAGAGTATGTGTATCTTCAGAGATTAAAGCACTCATTAATTATGTGAGAAGGGGCCAGATGGAACAATTATCCTATCAGATCCCATGATCATGAATAATATTTTCTCATTTTCAGCTACATAGCTTC
The DNA here is from genome assembly GCA_001685095.1 of Ellobius talpinus. Classification (NCBI taxonomy): domain Eukaryota; kingdom Metazoa; phylum Chordata; class Mammalia; order Rodentia; family Cricetidae; genus Ellobius; species Ellobius talpinus. The sequence goes on from LOJH01034354.1 coordinate 6,655, forward strand.
ATATGTTCAAAGATTTTTTTCCTCTCCTAGGAAAACCATTGAGGATGCTAAAACATATTTAAAATTAGAATATGGCGTTAAAGCCCCATTTCCTTTTTCTTCTTTCGTCCACCAGATGTCTCTCTTCTCAAACTTGGTGAGGTGTTAACTACACAAACAAGTGCCACACTGTGTTAGGGTTGGGGGGCGGGCAAATAAGCAAAAGAACCTGGTAGATGAGTTGAAAAAAAATTCCACGCAATTCCAACTTGTATTTTGGCAACAGAAAGTGACAAAACCTCACAGGCTCCATCTAAATGCCCTCCAGGCTTGGGGCAGGTGACCTTGCTCACTCCGCAGCTGGTTGGCTTGTTAACTCCAATCACGGGGAAAGAGTCTCTGACAAGGCAATGAATCTACTTTTGGTCAGTTTGGACACTGGAAAACTGTCACTTTACAGAAATGTGTCCCTTATAATTGTTACACACCATTTGAAATGTCTACCTCTGCAGCTGCAGGGTATGTAACTCAGACCCAACACATTGGTTTCAAATGACAGTCATCTATATAATAATAACAACCGGTAACCCCACCTGTGTATGGTGGTATTTAAATCTAAACAAGATGCATTTCCAAAGTCTTATAAATTGAATTGCTTAGAGTAAGAAGTACATTTTCATATAAACACAAATTTTTAAATGATGATTTAGGTTGTGAACTAAATCAAACAATTCTTTAAATTTTATTTGTATTTTTTTCCAAGACAGGGTTTTCTCTGTGTAACAGTCCTGAATGCCCCAGAACTCACTTTGTAGAGCAGGCTGTCTTGAACTCACAGATATCCTCCTGCCTCTCTCTTCCATGTGCTGGGATTAAAGGCATGGGCCTCCACCGTCCAGCTCAAACAATTCTTTAAATCACACTTTAAATGATTCTTTCAAGGTTTCAAACATTTACACTACATGTATTAATCATATCCATTCTCCCCTATCTTACCTCCCTCCAGCTCTGTCTTGCGACCCCCTTACTTCCCCTGCCTCCCAATTCCATGTCCCCTTTGTTGTTGCTATTATAATTAATAAGTCCCTGAGTCCAATTAGTGTTGTCTGTACACTCATGACCATCCACTGGACATGGCAACCTACCAGCGGCCGTGCCACCATATTTTTAACGTAACATATATCAAAATAGATTGCTCAGGAATTGCCTATATTAAATAAGTATTTCTGAAAGAACTAATAATTCCTGATGAATTTCATTTAATTTATTGGTTGCATGTGGCTGAGTAAACACGACACAGGATCTTTAGACAGTTATCTGCCAAGCTACAAATCAGAATGCAAGTGTCCATCATATTCTCTGCCTTGCTGTTTGGAAGTAGCAGTAAACAATCTGAATTATGCATACTTTCCTCTATTCAACTCTTTTTGGAGTAACCAAAGAGCACTCAAAGTGCATTTCTATCTTTACATTATCATTTAATCCTCTAATCTTACCATTACAGCTTCATATCCATTAATCGGAATGAACACAGATAAGTACATAAATACCCAGAGGGAGTAATACTAAGTGAATGAAATTTTGTCACCGAACTGGGTAATTATTGCAAATGGTGGTTACTTAACATCAGTGCAGCTGTCTACATACAAACTTATTATGTTTTATTTGTAGAGTTGGTGGTTGGTTTTGGCCTTAGTGAATGAACGTCTGAGCTTTAAGTTGCTTTTAAAGGCATTCATTCAATTCCATAGACTGTAAGTGGATGGGTACTTTGAAGTGTAATAGGCGATGATCCTATCCTTATGAAACAACATTTTCTTCAGAACCTTGGGGAAGGGAGATAGAAATGGATGAGGGAATGCAAGGAGAGACAGCTAGAATTCAAACCTGGTGCAGTGGAAACCTTTTAAAATATATGAAGGCATTGCTAACGAAGTCTCCAAATATTATGGGGGAGGAGAGCTGGGTCAAGGCCCATTGCTTAAAATGGAACCGATACCTCACACTGCTTGTGTAATCAAGACCCAGAGACCCAGGGTAAAACCAAATGCTACTGATCTTAAAAAAAATAAATAAAGAGTAGTGATTAAATGTCTCCTAATGATATTCTGTTATAGTCATATATAAGCATCATCAGAGAAGCTTCTGTTGAGTTTTAGGGAGAACAAGTGTTGAGAATTAGACCAAATGTCTTGATTGTGGTTGTAATTTGAAGATAGTTTTAATGTAACGGCAATATATAATGATGAGCAAACAGTTAATGAGCAGGAGCTCCAACCTAGACAGAGGGCTAAGTATGTCATTTGAATTATACTTAGTTTCACAGTGTTCCCACGATGTAGACACTCTTATTATGCTACAGTGAGGTCTCTTGCCAAAACTTTTATACTTAGTATCCAAGTTCCTGTGTCAAATATGTATTTCCAGCATCCCTCAAAGCAGGGAAGGAAACTCATGCATCCGGTACACAGGCTCCCAACAGTTCGAGGAAAATAGTATATCTCTAAGAATTAGCCTTAATAGGTTACTTGTAGAGTTTTAGTTACAGGGTTTTACAATATACTCACAGCCACTGTGAGTGAGGTGTCTGAATAATTTAGCAAAGATTCTATGCCAAAAAATTCACAAGGTAAGATAGGATGGCATTTGAGAAAAGACACAAGGGCAGGGAAAAGAGCCGGAAGAAGCACAAAGAATTGTAGAGAACTGAAGAAGAGACAGATGCCAATCTCAGTTCATTCGAGCTGCAATAACAAAATACACACACACACACACACACACACACACACACAACCTATTGGATCCATTTAGTGTTGCTTATCTGTACATATGCCCAGGGCTGAGCATCGGACACCATTTCATCAAAGAAGTTTCCTTTTGATGGAGGGAGACGATCAGAGAGAACCACAGCTGACCAAAATTCGTAATCAGTGACTATGGGAAGCTTAACCCCAACTGATACATATGCAACCCAAGCCCTATACCTAAAGCTCGAGGGAAATTTCAGAAGGGTGAAAAAATATGAAGAGCCAGAGGCCCAGATCACCGGCAGCAAGCTATCCCCCACACACACCTTGAAATCTCAACAATATGGCTGCCAGAGCAGGACTCACTGACTTGCTTAACAGCAGCAGCAGTGGACAGGCCACTGTGGACAGGGGAGATCTGCGTGGTCACACCTACAAGTAAAATGCCACGAGAAAGGGAGAAGAGTTTCCTCCAGGGACAAGTTCTCTTTTAATGTCTTTTTTTTCTGAGTCATTTCTTTTTATTTTATTTTCTTAAAAAAACAATCTTTTTCTCTTTTCTCATCTTACATGCCAATCCCAGTTCCCACTCACTCCCCTCCTCCTGTTCCCTCCACCTTGTCCCCTCCCATCTCCCATCCACTCCACAGAGAGGGTAAGGCACATTGCTTTGAGGCAGGACCGAGGCAGGACCAAGGCCCTCCCCACTATATCTAGGCTGAGATAGCTATGCCTCCGAAGAGAATAGGTTCCAAAAAGCCAGTACAAGCAGTAGGGATAAATCCTGGTCTCACTGCCAGTAACCCTCAGTCTGCCCCAGCCAGACAATTGTCACCTACATTTAGAGGGCCTAGGTTGTTGGTCCTATGCTGGTTCCCCCAACTGTCTGGCCGGAGTTGGTGAGCTTCCATTGGCACAGGTCAGTTGTTTCTGTGGGATCCCCATCATGGTCTTGACCTTTGTTCATAGTCTCACTCCTCCCACTCTTCAACTGGACTTTGGGAGCTCAGCCCAGTGCTCCAGTGCGGGTCTCTGCTTCTGCTTCCATCAGTTGCTGGATGAAGGTTCTATGATGATATTTAAGATAGTCATCAATCTGATTACAGGACAAGGCCAGTTCAGGTACCCTATCCACAATTGCTTAGGGTCTTAGCTGGGGTCATCTTTGTGGATTCCCGAGAATTTCTCTAGTGCCAGGTTTCTTGCTAGCCCCATAATGGCCCCCTCAATCAANTCTGCTTCCATCAGTTGCTGGATGAAGGTTCTATGATGATATTTAAGATAGTCATCAATCTGATTACAGGACAAGGCCAGTTCAGGTACCCTATCCACAATTGCTTAGGGTCTTAGCTGGGGTCATCTTTGTGGATTCCCGAGAATTTCTCTAGTGCCAGGTTTCTTGCTAGCCCCATAATGGCCCCCTCAATCAAGATATCTCTTTTCCTTGCTCTCATCTCTGTCCTTCCTCCATCTTGACCATCCCATTCCCTTAAGTTCTCATCCCTCCCCCTCTCCTTCTCCCCTTCTGCCCTCCCTTCTCTCCTTAGCCCCATGCTCCTAATTTTCACATCTTTTAATATAATACTTTAATTAGTTCTTTGAGAATCTCCTACAATGTATTTTTATCATATTGCCCCTTCTGCTCCCTAATTCTTCCCAGACCCAGAAAGGCCAATTATATTCCTTTTATATTTTTTCTACTCATAAAATGTAGTCTATGTACTTTATTTGATAATTCATATTTCTCTGGTATTTCCACACCACATCTAGTTCAGTACTGGGCCTTTACTACATATAGACAGCCTACTGGCCTTTTATTTTCTATAAACATTTGCTTGCTGGCAACTCTTTCTACAACAATCAATTAAAATATATTGCAATTTCTTAAGCGATGAAACAGAAAATCAACCCAAACTATCATAAAAGTGAAATCCAAATAACATTGTAAACTTATGTGGATGTCCTGAAAACCGATCATCAGTTGGTCAATGAAATTCAGTTATAGCAAGGTAAACTAGGAAAGACATACTTGAGCACTTGGCTTAAACACATAACTGTAACTACATTCTGTGTACAGATGCAGTTGGCTAGCATTGGCTAGCATTTGTGTGCATGCGTAAAAACCACACTCAAAATTCATCACCTTTAATCTCCACTTTTCTTTCCTTTAAAATGAAATGAGAACAAAATGCCCAATATAAGTAGAGAACACTTCTACAATTTTATATTTTTTTCTAGTCTATTACAATAATTTGGCAAGATTTGGGAGGCAGAATTTAAGCCTCAAACACTTTCAAGTGTTTAATTGACTTAATGACCTAGGTTTGAATGTTGCCATCAGTCATCCTACATAAAAGTTCTTAGATTACATCAATTATAGTAATAAACATATTTAGCATAAACAGGTTTAGAAATCTATCCCACTAACTTTTAGTAATGAGACAAGGCATTGCAGGATCACACAAACGGAGACGAATCCACTGAACAAGCTCCGAGATTTCCTGCATGTGTGTTACACAACAACTATGGTGTTCAATAAAGAGAAAGTAACTATATAGTTGTATTAAGAGCTGTGTTCCTATTATGTTCTCATTATCATATTAGGTCTTTACATTCATCATGAGTGGAGTTTAGTTTTAAAAAACAATTGAGCCATAACTACAGATCCCAGGATCAATGTACCTAATTTAAACATGACTTACTATGATACGGATAGTGATGCACCCCTGGAGGTAGCTATGTTTTAATTCTTTGGAATATGGAAAAGTGTCACCTGGAATTGAAAGGAAGAAATAAGGCTACAGATGAGGCACATGTTCCTCATCCGCTGGCCCTGCAATGAATAGGTCTGTCTGGGCCTCTGGACTTGGTGTATTTATAGAAGACCCTAAAAGTGGGAAAGGGAGAATGGAGAGGAAGTCAGAGTGATACAAAGGAGGAATGAGACCACAAAACAAGGAACACAGAAGCTTCTAGAAGCTGGATTAGCCCAAGAAGCAGATTTTCCCTCAAAATCTACAGAAAGGAGAATAGAGTGGATGATGCCATGATTTTAGAAGAGTGAGAACCACTTCAAAATGCTGACACAGAGCTATGAGGCAATTTGTGTTTATTAAGCATATAAGTTGTATAATTTGTTAAAACAATAACAGGAATAAAATACAAAACTCTTGGTGAAAGAGTATATATGGATTCATCATTTGGTGAGCTCTGTTTGATTCATTAAAATTAACTTAGTGTTTTAAATGTCTGTACCATAGTCATGTATATGAGGAATAGTGAAGTCAACCAGACTATACTAATACTTTGACAAAGCATAGGCTGTGGGTGTTTTAATTCAACTGACTGCAGCAATACAGTCGGTAATTCCAACCTTTCAACACCACAACATGACATTGCCATCTACATATGTGTTAGGCTGCATTCATAACTACCCTGGGACACATGCAGTCCATAAGCCAAAAGTTGAATGCACTCGGCTTAAATTATCAATGGTGTGTTGGAAACCTCTATGACTTGTATATAGAAAGACATAGGAAATAAAGAGGAAAAATGGTGACCCTGTTGGGATATTAATTCCATGGCTTTACTTCCTTTTCCTACGAAAAGATGGCCTGATAGGCGTACCATATAGGCAGGGTAGTTCTGACCCACTAGTTCATTCAGAGCCTTATACTCATTTTCCGATGTCCCATAATACTTTTGAATATACCTCACTTGGGCATGAATGCATGGTGAATCTACAGACCATGGGTGAGGTGATGATTAATCTTGTGAACTTCATAAAAATTAGAATCGTTGTGGAAACATTGTCTCTTAGAGAATATTAGCTTTAGGGAACGTGGTGAGGCTGGATGTGGGGAATATTTAGCTTTATATACATAAAGAACTAGAACAATCTCACTAGCCAGGTCAGATTTACCCCTGGCCCTCGTGTGTGTTGTCTCGGATTCTGTTCTATCCATCCTCTTGTGTCTGTGATGTATATCTGTGCTGTCGGTGCAATGCCATGCTTACACCAGTTAGTTTCTAGCTGTCTACCTCTGCCATATTCTGCCTTTAAGTGGTCATCTTCCTACCCAGCGATGTGATCTGGATTTTCACATGCTCCTCCAGGACTTTCTCTTCTACTCTCAAGTATTATCAACTAATGATTTGTGACATGAATTACCTTCATGCTAACAGCTGCCAAGCTTTTATTTCTTGACAAAACACAGTAGGGAAAAGTGATGTCTGTGGTTTTGCGTTTCTGGACTACTGCCTTGTAGAGTTGATCAAGCCCTACGGTAAGTAGCTAGTGGCTGTACTTAAACAAATTAGATTACTTTGGGAGCAAACCCATGTTAGTCAATATGCACTCTCGTGAAAACATCAGTTAATGTGGTGATACTGGTTCGTCTTGCAGGATGTCAGCTTCACTGATTGCCATCTTTGACGATGTTAAGAGACATTATTGGCTCTTGGAAATTTTTGTTTTATAAGTGAATCCCGAAAATGTGAGATGCAGCCCCCAGGATTGAGACAAGAAGCATTACAAAGGCAATAACTTTCTCTGAAATGCCAAAAAAAAGTTGAATTTATGACAGGAAAGTTGTCGTGCTAACATGAGGGGTATCTATTTCCTTCCAGACTAACTGTTCAGAGCTTATGAAGGCAGCTAAGTAGCTTTAGCAGCAAAAACTATAAAAAAAACAGAAATGTCTAGAGATTATACAGCCTAGCATTTGCTTTCAGACTGAGAGTCATATCCAGAACAGTGAGAGAATTGTCAGCTGGGAAGCCAAATCTGCCACCAAACATGAGTGTCCACTATGGTACACAGTGTCATCATTTCCTCATGGGCCTCCATCTATAGCCACATTTCCCTTCATTCCCCCCTCTTTTTTAAGTGTCCTTATAGGTGTGTTCTAGCACCACCATGCCATCAAAACTGGTGTTCAGAATACTATGTTCTATTTGCTTTAGACATTTCAGATTAAATATTTTAAAAGTAGGTCTTTATTTCTTTAGAGGAGAGTCTATTGAGAATATGTAGCAGGTATCATATGTGTGTAAGTATAATCAGTTAGATAAATGTTTAAGAAAACATTCATTAGTCATTCAATTTAAAACTTATAGATATATGCCATGATTGAGATTGGAATTGTAAATAAGTAGGCTCATTGAAAATGTTTGCATTGTAAGTATACAACTGAGAAAGACAAACTGGTCTAAGAGTTCAAGATAAATCCACCTAATGAAGGAACTGATGATTTAGAATCTGAAAAAAGAGTAAGAATTAGTGAGGTAGATAGTGGAAATGGGAGAGGTTCAAGTTGGAAAGACAGTATTGTGATGACTAATCTTGACTAGGAAAACTGTGTTGTGGTGGCTAACTTTGGCTATCAACCAACTTGATACATCTGGGAAGAGGGGATCTCAGCTGAGGGATTGTCTCCATTAGATTAGTATGTGGGCATGTCTGTGGGGCATTACACAGGAGAGCCCAGCCTACTGTGGGCAGTATATCATGAGGCAGGTAGACCTGGGCTATATCTATAAAGCTAGTTGAGCAAGTCAGAGGAAGCAATCCAGTAAGCAGCCTTCCTCCATGGTTTCTGCCTCAAGTCCCTGCCTTGACTTCTCTCTGCAATGGACTGTACCATGTAAAATAAAATTACACCCCTCCCAAGTTGGCTTTGCTCATGGTGCGCATCATTGCAACAGAAAACAAATGAGAACAAGCATGTACACAGGCATTGAGAAGCATGTGTCTTCAAAGTATGGGCTGAAGATATTAAAGACAATTGAAGAAAGCCAAGAGAGGGAGCCCAAAGATGGGAAGCTGTATGGGGTGTTGCTGATCATGGCCGAGTTTTTAACTTTATTCTAAGCCATTTTCACTGTGACCCAGCAGAGGCTGGGTCAGGACAACCAGTGTAGTTCAAAAAGCATTTAAATAGGAGAGAAAAGACACTGACCTCAACTTTAAGAGCACAAGTAGAAAGAGAAGGGAATAGATGTGGGGAGAACTTTGTAAACAGAAATGGGACTTTATTAACCAGAATGCCCCTTGCATTTTACTGGACAGCTGTTTTAGTTAAATTAAATGAGTGTGTCAGAGAGAGAAAAAGGAAACTACTCAGGCTCAACTTGACCCATTTATATTTATGAAGAAACATCAATTTAACTAAATTACATATTCACTATGCCATTCGTATGAGGAAATTTAAAGGAAAATGAAAATTAAGGCTTTATTTTCCTAACATGGAGGTCAAACATTAGAAGTTTCATTCCTGGTTGGTTTCCAGAGAAACGTCGTCAGAGAGGTAACCACATACTCACTGAACTATCTCCAATCAATGTTTTCTGCATAAATGGGGAGCTTGGCAAATAATTTATCAGTCAGTACCCAAATCCCGCCTTTCTCCATACTTAGCGGGTACTTGGGCAGCCTCTTGTTCTACTTGAATGCTTTCAGTTACCACCTAAGCAGCAGGCCCAACCATGAACAATGACACTATCACACCATAAATGAGCATCTAGCAGTCACTGTACATTAGTTGCAAATTACTCCATTTTAATTATGAATAACCAGTGGCTTATTGTCTCAAGTAGCACTTTGTAATTGCCATTTATGTCACTCCCTTTTGATCACAAAAATCATGATCTCTGAAAGAGAAAATGATCAGAAACCAAAGACTCTTAACTCCTCTTGACTCTTTTCCCCTCATATCATCATTCGGTCTGGTAAATTAAGACATGCTTCTCAAGGTAGAAGGGAGCAAGGATCATCATCTTACAGATGATCAAATCCATTTTGGAGTGCCTCCTTAAGAGAAACAGCAGAACAAGGCCAGGTAGGTACATCCATGCCTGCCAATGAAAATCCGTAATCCCAAATATTCAGGAGATCGAGACAAAAGGACCACAAGTTCAAAGCCTGCCTGAGAAGCTGAGTGGGACCCTGACTCAAAATAAAGGCCAAAGGGCGGGAGGTGGAAGCAGAGCTCTTGGCCAACCTGCATCAGACTCTAGGATCAGTCCCCAGAACTAAAAACAAGAAACGAAAAAGTGTAATATTAAACCCATTTCTGATGGAGAGTCAATAGTCTTCTAATCAAGTTGCCCCTGCAACAAATCATAGGCATGTTGCTTGACCATACCACTGCTCTGAGCACCAATGACTTGAAGTAAGAGACACTAGAAAAATACTTTCTAGCTAGAATTGCAACTGATCCAGATGCTTGGTACATAGCATGTGAATTTATTTATTTATTTATTTATTTATTTATTAAAAATTTCCACCTCCTCTCATCCTCCCATTT
>LOJH01034355.1:1474-16055 GCA_001685095.1 Ellobius talpinus
CTCTCTCTCTCTCTCTCTCACACACACACACACACATACACACACACATTCTAATTGTTTCTGTTCCTTGAGAAGTCTAACAAATACACAAATATACTACTCACAGAAAGTTGTTGGTTCCAGCTATTTCAAGAAAGATGATAGAGTTGGGACACATTAAGAATAACAAAGTGAAAAAAACTTCATGAGACTCATTTAGACAATACATACTCCTAAAGTCCCTCCCTTTTCTCACTGCTAAGCCAAACTTTCTGAGTTCAAATATTTTCTTTCCTTTTGTTCTAGCTTCCATTTTCAGACTCCTAGCAAAAAGCTAAACCAGCTTGCCCTGACATGTGGAATTCTGTTTGTCTTTCTGTCTGTCTCTCCTTCTTTCTCTTAGTACCATCTCTCGCCTTTTGCCTGCTCATAGACATCCATTGCTGAGCTTGCCTTCTTTCTCAATGTTTAAGTCAGAAGGCATGATTACCCCTCACCAGCAGTTGCCTTGTCCTGCCCCATTGATTTTTGTTCCATATTCCAATAAAATTGTTTTTTTGGTTTTCTTCTAGGTCTACCTATTGAACTCTCTATTCAGTTACAAATCACCAGTAACACAGGAGTTATTCGGTTGAAGCCAGGATTTGTATAGTTTTGAAGGAAACTTCTGGAAAAGTTAAAGCAAGATTATGGTTAACTAAGTGATGAACAAACCTATTTGGCATAATTAAAAAAATAAAATGCTTTTTTAAAAAGCAAATTATCTTTAAATATACGTATTGAGAAAGAGAGGGAGAAAAAACATCCAAGAATAACATACTACTACATACCCAAGATACCCAAGGCAATAAGTGGATGTGAATTTTTTTGAGTGGGATTTTGAACATTTCCATTTTATGGGCAGTGGCAGGAGGATCATACATAAGTTAAACTATAAAAAACGAGGGGAATTTCAAAGCAAGCTTCAGGGCTGGATGTATAGATCACCATAATGAAATAAAGGGTGGCTAGCATTCATTCCAACAGTCCTCCTTTATTTCCTATCTTTTCAGATGGCCTTGCTCTCAAATAGCTCTGTGCTTATACCCACCTCATGACCCCGTTTTACTATAGACTTTTCCCCACAACTAGTTAGCTTTAATTTGTAGGGTTCTGGGACACACAAAGAAGTATTCTGCAATGAGTTTCTATTTTGCGGGCAGCACACAGAAGAACAGAGATATCTGGGCTTCTCAGATACCCACAGAAAGCTAACAATGAAGACATGCAGGAGTCTCATGGCAAAGTCTTGCATTTTACTCCTCTTCTCCATGACCTCAAGGTAATAAAGAAACACTAAAGAATATGCAACAAGTCAAGATGATAAACTAAAGAGAAAGACACGCAAGATCTGAGTCTAGGAATTGCTTGTTTAGGTTATCCAAACCAGATTCTCTCCATGTTACATTGACTTTCAAAACAATCAAAATTCGCTTAGTAGTGAGCTAATAACTGTATGTTATTATTATGGACACTTTCTATTGAATAGAGAGTGATGGATGAGAATTAATTGTGCTTGACTGTGATTTCATATTGAAAGATCTCAAATACAAGGGACTAAGTAACTGTATTGGTTACAGCCCCAATTATCATATTTAGTCTGTGGAGTAGGAGAAGCCACGTGCTTGTGTCTTCTAACCCATACTTTGCTAATGGTAGTGGTGGTTTGGGGATTTGTTTAGTTTTGATTGTTTTTTGTTTGTTTGCTTGCTTTTGTATCCACAATACTCATCATCACATAGCATAACATTTCATGTGTTATGTAACTTTAATTATACAACCTTTATAACTGGTAAGCTTACATTATGATCAAAAGAAAATAAACATTTATAAAATGAATCTATTAAATTATTATTCAACTACCTAATTTATGAAGCTTAGAATAGGACACTCCAAATCTCACAACACTAAGTAAATTCTTTGGTGAAGTTTGTGATCACCAAAAGCTTTCAACGTATAAGTTATGCATTTTTTCTATAATTCCTTGCTCAGTAGAAACTCAGGCACCTAAGCAGGTAAGCGTTAAATCTCAGGAAGTTCATATATCCAGAAATGAGCTTATGCTAGATTATAGAAAGAATTCTGACTGTTAATTAGAAGTTGGAATTCCTCTAAAGAGGAATTGTGTTAGCTTTTTATTAAAATCCAAATATTTACACACTGATTACAAGATAGAATGAAGAATCCAGGTCACATCACCAGCTGCTCTACTGTTCCTGCTGGGGACCAGCTCTCCCCTGCTACCTTTGTAGCCTTGTTCCCAAATACCAATGGAGAAGCTCCAAACCTTGGCTCTTCCAACTCTTAGAAGATACAAGAGCCTGTGACCCCCACCCCCTTTTATTGGCTCATGCATCTCCATAGAAGACCATGCCCATTGAGCCAAGAGGGCCCCATACAATTCGCATTCCCACAACCTTCTTCAGGAACTCCTGAAACAGGTTCCTAACCAGACAAAAGAGTCTTTTTCCTTACCTCTGGCAGGAGGGACCTATGGCTCTCCATTAACATCTACCTGCAGTTTTATATCAAAGCCTACACTGGCCTCAGGCTCCTATAGTCCCTAATAGCAAGTACCTGCATTCTTATCCTGGCCCTCCTTACCTCACCTCAGAACAACTCCCCACCCCACTTTTGCTATTGTCTTGAAATCCTCTTGCTATCCTATTTCCTGCTTTCATTATTCCCTGTCTCTTGTTAACTCTATTATTCTTCCTCCCTAGCTCTGGCAATGTCTGGTGTACTAATTTTTCTTTCTACTTTGGACTCTTCCAGATGTCTCTGAATGTTCTCTCTTATTCACAATCAAAACCTTTCCTCTAGTGGAGCAGCCACCTCAGTGGTTTCTTTACTTAGCCTCCTCATGTACACACAGAGAGAAAGATGGAAAATTATGTGCCCGTGAGGAAGTAGAAGAGACAATGACCCATTCTCTGAATCTACTTCTGTCTCTCACTGGTGGAGAACCAGTAATTTCAACACAAAGAACACGTGTGCAGGGATTAGCTCACTTTTCTGTGAGATACCTGAAACTAGAGAAATGAAGCGGTTGGCAAGTAAGGCTTGATGTCAAAACATCTTGAATCCTTGTGACCTTTAATTTTTAAATTTATCAGCAGTCTTTAATGCCAGAAAATCCTGAGAGCTGCCTTTAATCAACCCCTTTACTATCTCATTTACTAAAGGAAATTCTGAGGAACCAGGTGTGATTATTATTCAGGCGTTGATACTGGCCTGCCCTCGGGGACCTAGCAGAAGACTAGGCAGCAATAGCGGAGATGTGACACTGTACTGTGACTCCTGCTGCCACTGAGGAGAGCACTCTCCTCATGTGCATGTGCTATATCCCTTAGAAAAAGCAAGCCGTTCTTGCCTCTCTCTCTCTCTCTCTCTCTCTCTCTCTCCATCTATCTCTTCCTTCGGCTCCTGCTCAGAATACCCTCACAATAAATCCCCCACATGAGCTCTGTTGCATGGTTTGACTTTGTGGTGCCCCCTGTGTCCAACCTACCAAGGTTACCTTCCATAGCTGTTAAACTATTGCATCAGGGATATAGATCACTGGAAGAGCACTTGCCTAAAAGGGGAAATTATTTAAGAGCAGAGAAATAAGTAAGCTGACTCTTTCTTCCTTAATGTAAAAGCTTAACTGTATCTTTAAATTCACCTATAGAATTATGAGTTTCATCTTTTTGGACTAGGTCACTTCAAATACCATAGAATCATATGTAAGCCTATGGTAAAGATATTCATTTTTTTTCTTTTCTAAATCCCACATTTGAATGGATTTCTCAGATTATGAGACTTTCCTTGAAAGACTCATCCTGAAGGTCCTTTCTGTGGCATAATTCAACAGGTTCTCTAAGGAGAACTCTGGGCTTCTCAGTCCATATCCCTGAAGGACATTTCCTGCTGCAGATGGTGAATGCTGTTCTGACTCCTTTATCATGCTCCCAGGCACAGGTAGATAGATGACTGGTCCCAAATTCTGCCTGCCCACGTAGGAAGATTATTTAGTAGCAAAATGTTTTAGCAGGATAATTATGGGGTTGCATATTTAAAATCCACAACTGCTTTCATCCTATTATGTGACTGAGAACAATAGGGTAAAAATAAGTGGGACTTTGGTGACAGTGTGGTACTGTGAATTTGAGGGACTTGTGCCAGAATTTCCTCATGCTACTGGGGAAAATCATGTCTCCTTCTTGGCATTTTTGTTCTCCTTTACAAAAAAGGGGGGGAATAAAATCCACCAAATTGAAAAGCTATGAATCTCTGCAACTGCTTGGAGGAGAGAGACAAAAAGCCATGTCCTTTAATTGGGCGGGCATGGGGGTCAGCCACCCAGCCATCCAGCAGCCACAGGCACGTAAGGGAGTGGCGATTTAGAGAAAGAATGAAGCCCAACATGTTATATAGTGCATTAGAAAACAGGAAAGAAAAAGGGCAAAAGTTCAGAGTCCTGAGATTAGAAAAGCAGGCACCCAAACCTAATGATAGCTCTGCACCACCTCACAGGTGGGAATTTAGGGAAAGAAAAGTGCATTATCTCATGAGAGGGACAATTATCCCTCTTATTTCATTAGTGGCCCTTAAAGTGAACCCACCTTCTTGGGGTGCTTCTTTGACCTGTGCAACTGAATTAACTATTATAGGAAGAAGCCGATAGTATGCCTCCATTTAGTGCAAAAATTTTTATTTACTGCAATTAGTTGCTGAACTGACTCTAAAAACTGCTGTTTTCTTTTTGCTTTTAACTGAAAAGGAAGCACACATAGAGGAATTAGTCTTAAAGAGTATTGAGTGAAAACAAGAGATGCAAGATGATCAAAATTATTTTTCCCTTGATGAAAACATTTAAAGGGTTATGATAATATGGAAAAACAGCTGAAAAGTAGAAACAATTCCATTATTGGTGCCCAGTGGATCCTTTTAAGATAGATGACACATTCCTTGCTTTTTGAAATTTGTATTTTGATTTGATTAGAAACTTTGTTGGCCAGACATTACTGGAAGTAAGAATTAATACCCCTTTCTCTTCGAAATGTTGTTTGTAAAATTCCATTCCTTCCCAACTTAAATGAACCTCGTCATCACACAGGACCCTTATGCACTTCTGAGCTTAAAAAGTGATTATTCTAGTTTTCTTTCTGTTACTGTGGCATCTACACTGCAGCAAGAAGCAAAATAAGGGAAAGAAGAAATTATTTGGCCTAAAACTCTAGTTTACAGTCCATCATTTCTAGTAAGTCAAGGCAGGAATTTAAGCAGCTCATCATTTCTATAATCAATATCAAAGATGGAATAAATGTATCCTTGCTTCTTTTGCTTGATACAAGTGGCTTTCTCTTCTCCTCTCCTGTTCAGGAAGTCCTGCCTAGGGAATGGTGCCACTACAAATGGGTAAGGTCTTCCTACATCAGTAACACTTGAGACACCTCCTCAAAGATGTCCTCGAAGTCCACCTTGATTTTAGTTCCTCTTTAAGACTTTCCTGGATGATTCTAGGTTGTGCCAAGATAACAACTAAAAGTAACCAGCATAGTGTTCCATTAAAAGTAACTCCTAATGCCCACACACATCTAATGAACTACCTCAACTATTATCTAATTGAATGAACTCGAAAATACTTCTATTTATAGTCTGAGGTAGTAGTCTAAATATATCCTTTTCTGTTTCCATATTTGTCTATATCAAATCAATAAACACAAGAAGTTAAATATATGTGTTGATACAAATCGGTGTAAATGTCATTCTGGTGAAATGTGTCATTTGAAAGCAAAATGGTAGCTATAACTAGGAAAAGAAGTGGTTCAGTTTGGGAAGAGTTTGATTACAGGCAGAAGAGGAAGGCCAGGTGGAAATTCAACTGTTTGGGCACTTTTCCAACGAAGCCTCACCTGAACTGCCATATGTTGCCACGTAGCCGGGAAATCTGTACTGAGAAAAATAAGTGTAGATATAAAAATCACAAACTTTTACTCCAAAGCTACTGTCTGGGCTGTGGAGACACTGTGATACTAATTAATTTATGGTTATTAGGAGCAGAGACAACTTTTTATAAACATGCAGAAAGTGTTTGATTACACAAATGCTGACCCTGATATTATGTATAAATAGCATTTAAGTTGTTAGTAAAAATAAGGAGGTACCTTGACTGACTCAAGGGAATTTTCTTGTAAACTATGACTCATGGAAAGGAAGTCTACAGGGCTGTATTGACCTAGTTACTCTATCTTCTTGTGGTGAAAAAAATGTGTGTGTGTGTGCGTTTGTGTGTATGTTTCTTTAAATAGCAAGCAATCTATATTCCTTCTGTAAGGAAGTGACATAATGTCTCTCAAACTAATGGAGCTTTGTTCAAAGAAACTTCTTAATGCTCTGCGTTATATGCTAGAGGAACCTTTCCTCTACATCTGCTATCTTGAGTGGACATGGGCACAAATTACCCAATAATGGTACACCAGTGGGGGATAGTGGAAGACAAGTAGCATGAGAAAAAAATAAGCAACATAAAAGAGAACAGCCACACATTTTGGATGGTGAGGTACTTTTGAAGACAAGGTGCTCTTAAACAAACACACACAGAGACACACCCACACACTGACACACACAAAGATATACGCACAGTACACATAAACACTGATGTGCAAACACAAATATAAAGGTACATACACAGACACACACACTGAGACACACATGTGTGCGCACACACACCTTTGACATTTTACGGTGACCTACTTTATTGATTTCTTTAATATCCGTAACCTTCCTTCTCTTCAACCACAATACTTTATGTGTGTAAATACAGTCACTGAAATACACAAAGCACATTCTAGTACTCTCAACGTTGCTAAAATTTCAACAAATATGGAACTAGAATACACACAATCTTTGGTAACCAGTATTGAAGAGTCTATAAAACAATAAAAAATGGAGAAGACCAGGTAGCCTGCTCACAGACCTCACCTCTCTGTTACCCCAGTGGTCTAACCCCCAAAACTTCTTAGCAGTGTAACAGAATACCAGTTATAGCCTTCCTTCCTCCTGTCCATGCCACTTGTGGATCCGACAGACCATTTCCCAGTATCCCTTGCTCATTTCATTTCAGTGGCCAGCCCATCAACATGCGTAGACAGCCCCTGTTCAACAAAACGTCATGTTTGCCAGAACAGATAACCAGCCCATACACTTTCTCCACTTTCTCTGTTCCCCCACAAAACAGAATCCTTCAGGTTAGTCTCTAGGACTATAACAGAACAGCAACTTCAGGCTCCCTTCCTCTCTGTTCACACCTCCTGTGGACCCCAACCTCCAACACCAGCAAGATTTAACTGTGACTACTCATCGAAACCAGATAAGTGAAATGAGCAACAAATGGCCATAACACCATTGGAGAATCCAAAGAAGAAAGAGAAGCCAAGTAAGAAAGCATCCACCAAACAAAGACAAACCTAGAAATCAGCACTTAGACAAGTAATTACCACAAACTCAGATGCCTAGATGCCACAATAAAAAACAGTGAGGAAATGTGTCTCCATTAGAGCCCTGCTATCCTACCACAGCAGGCACTGAATATTCTAATATAGTTGAAACACAGGGAAAAAAACCTTAAAAACATCTATCTAAGATGATAGAGGTCCATAAAGGGGAAATGAATAAATTCCTTAAAGAATTTCAGGCAAACAAAAACAATTGGAGGAAATTAATAAATCCCTTAAAGAAAGCCAAGATAAAGAAAAGGAACAGTTGAAAAAAAAGAATAAAACTGTTCAAAATCTGAAAATGGCAATAAAAGCAACAAAAAAGAAATAAACTGAGGCAATTCTGTAAAAAAAGTTTAGGAATGCAAGCAGAAACTAAAAGTTAATAACCAGAACACAAGAGATAGATATGAAAAATCTCAGGGATCGAAGATATGATAGAAATGGATATATATCAAAAATGCTAAGTCAAAAAATTCCTGACCCAAAACATTGAAGAATGTCAATAGGAAGACCAAACCTAAGAATAATAGGACTAGAGGAAGGGGAAGAGTCCCAGCTCAAAGACCCAGAAAATATTTTCAGCAAAATCATAGAAGAAGATTTTCTTTATCTAAAGAAGGTGACTCCTAAAAATATACAAGAAGCATATAGACATTAAATAGATTGGACTAAAAAAGAAAAGTCCCCTTACCACATAATAATCAAAATACTTAGCCTATAGAACAAAGAAAAATATTAAAAGCTGCAAGGGGAAAAGAACAAGTAACATATAAAAGATATTAAAATCTCTTAGAATTACACCTGACTTCTCAGTGGAGACTCTAAAAGCCCAAGGAGCTTTTGACTCTGCCTACCCTCTCTATATATCTCTTATAGCCTGGCTATATTCTACTAAGACATTGGCTGAAACAGCTTATTCATTAGCCAATAAAAGCAACATATACACAGAAGGACATCCCACATCATTGGAAAAAATGAGATATTCACTGATGAAGTCAAATTTATACAATATCTATCTACAAATTTAGCCTTACAGAAGGTACTAGAGTTAAACTCCAAACTAAAGAGGTTGACTATGCAAATGAAAACAGACGAAATAAATAATCTTACACTAGCAAAACAAAAAGAAAGGAGACATACACACACAAACACACACTCATAAAATCATACATTCACAAGTGCATATCCATCACCACCAAAAAATAGCAGAAATCAAAAATCAGTTCTAAATGATGTCTTTCAAAATCAATGGTCTCAATTCCCTAACAAAAAGACACAGACTAAAAGAATGGATAGGGAAATAGGATACATTCTTCTTTTGTATCCAAAAAAAAACAATTCTGCATCAAGGTAACATTAATTCAGCATAAGGGGTTAAACAAAAAAAGATATTCCAAGAATATAGACCAAAGAAACAAGCTGATGTAGGTATTTCAATATCTAACAATGTAGACTTCAAACCAAAACCAATCAAAACAGGTAGAGCGGGATACTTCATACTCATCAAAGAAAAAAATTCCTCCAAGATGAAATTTCAATTAACATCTGGGGCCAAAACACAAGGGAACCCTCTTTCATAAAAAAACACTACAGCTTAAATCACAGATTGAACCTCACACACTGAGAATGGGAGACTTCAAAATTGCACTCTCACCAGTGAAGAGGTCAGCCAGTCAAAAGCTAAATAGAAAAATACTGACCGAGAGTAACAGACGTTATAAACCTGATAGATGTAACAGATACTTCCTGAACATTTCTCTCAAACATGAAAGGATACACCTTTCCTCAGCACCATAAGGAACTTTCTCAAAACTGAGCATATAGTCAGACACAAAGCACTTGTATCAAAAGATACAAGAAAAATGAAATAACAGTCTGTATCCTATCAGACAAACACAGATTTTACTTAGATATCAACAGCAGTAGCAACAGAAAGTTTAGAAATTCCTGGAAACTGACAAACGTTCTATAGAATGTAAAATGAGTCAAGATAGAAAATAAAAACAAATGGAAATCATTCTAGAATTCAATGAAAACGAATATACACTGTTCCCATGCTTCTGAGACACAATGAAAGCAGAGCTAAGAGGAAAGTTCTTAGCACTAATTGTATTCAAAATAATTGGAGAGCTTTCATACTAGAAACTCAACAGCACACCTAAAACCTATAATGCACTGTGGAACTGGTGTGTCTCTGACTCTTTTGTGTGCCCTTGGGACTCTTTTCCTCCTGTTAGGTAGCCATGTTCAGCCTAGGAATGACCCCCACATTGCCTTGTCTTATTATATTACGTTTTGTCGTGTTTGGTTGTCACCCTGGAGAACTGCTCTTTTCTCAAAGGAGACAGAAGGGGAGTAGACTTGGGGAAGCGGAAGTGTTGGGAAGGCAGTGGGAGGAGTAGGGGGAGGAGAAACTGCAATCAGGATGTACTGTATGAGAGAAGAAACTATTTTCAATTAAAAGAAACAAACACAATAGTTTCTAGTGAAAAAACAATTAAAAAATGTTTTGACAAATGGAATCTTGAAACCAAAGTAGGAAGAGACAGTAAGGATTGACACAAGCATGAATTTATAAATCTCACAGACATTGGAGCAGGAGATGACCATATAAAACAATCGCTTTCAACTTGCTCAGAAGCTATTTCAGCTCTTAGTCAGATAAAGATTTAAGCCTGTTTCAGTTTGCTCTTACAAATCAGTGAATCCCAGCAGGGCTGGTGACCACATTATCCCAGGTAGCTGAACGCTAGTTTAAATGCAGACTTGCTTATAATTGCTGCTTTGAGACAAAAAGATTCTATTCTATTTTACTGGGCCCTTCAAAGATTTTGACACAGACTAAGCATTGTTGTGTATCTTGAGGAATGTTCTAGTAGTGAATAATTGAAACTGTATAGATGGAGAAGAATAGTCTCTCCTCAATTTGACTTTAACCTTGAAGTTAGAAAAAGACAGGGATTTGATATGGAAACTGAAAGTACCACCATCTGCACATAGTACTGACTACTTAAGGATATCCATTTGGGCAATGTTGCTGGGAAAGCCTTCTCCTAAGGGAAATGTGTGCTTGGAATTTACAGGTTGTAAATAACTATTTGCTAGTTTCACAAGCATACTAAGTAAAAATGTTTAGTGAGAATCAGACTCTTTATCTTGAAAAATTAAATATACCTCTCAAAATTTACCGTATTTGACAGCAAATTTCACATAGTACTCTTTACCATTCTAAATTATCATGTAATGTCTCTTATTTAATGTTAATCACAACACACAGAAAATGATCTGCTTTAAACTAGATGACAAACCTTATTGAATATGGATTTTGCTTCTAGTCTTATTACAGATTATTTTTCTAGTGCTTAAGAGGCCAAGATTTCACATAGGAATCTAGTAGGAGGAATTTGAGTATGCATTATATTTAGTTTTATTTAAACAGTCTATACATGCATGGTTTAAAATTATTTCTGTGACTTGTATAGTTGAAGCTGTGTTGCTGAGGCTTCTGTACACACTTCGTTGTGTTATTGAAACTGGGAGAATTTCTAGATACATCTGACCCACCTGAGATGAACAAAAATGACATCACTCATTTAAACAGACCTTTTATTAAGCAAAGAGACTGAAGGAGCAATTCAATATTTCCAGACAGCCAAACAAGCAGCCCACTTGAGGTATAGATGGATTCACATTAGATTTCTGCCATTTTAAAGTAGAATTACAATCAGTTCTACTCAAATCAGATCATAAATGAGAAATAAAAGGAACACACTCAAATTCCTCTATTAAGTCAATATTACTCTACCATTAAAATCAGATAAAGACTCAAAAATAGAGAAAAATATATACCAGCATTTCTGATGAACATCAACAGAAAAATTTCAACAAAACATTTGAAAACCAAATATAGGTGCACCCCAAATCATCACTCGGCATGATAAAATTAGCTTTATCCCCGAGACATGGATCTGGTTCAATATGTGAAAATCAATATTGTAATAAATCATATAAATGGACTCAACAAAAACTCAAAAATTAAAACATAAAAACCCAAATTACCCATTTTTTAAATATTCCAGAGGTCAGAACAAAAAAGTCTCAAAAGAAGAAATATGAGGAATTTGAGATTTCATCCCACTCCAGCTGGAAGGACTATCATCAAGGAAACAACCAGCAACAAACGCCGGACAGGGTGGGGGCATTTATAGGGAAAAAAGAACCTTTATTTACTAGTGATGGAAAAACGAACTATTTCAGTCTCCATGGAAATTACTGTGGAGATTCCTCAAAAGCCTAGGAATTAAGCTACCATATGACCTTGCATCCTGGGCACATATCCAAAGGACTCAGTCCTAGAATAGAAACACATGCTCTCTATGGTCATTGCCGCTCTGCTCACGGCAACTAGGAACAGTAATCACTGTGGATGCTCATCAACTGATGAATGAATAAGAAAAATGTGGTACATATGCACAATAGAATTCTATTTAGATGTCAATAAAATTAAAATATGGAATCTACAAGTAAATGAATAGAACTGAAAGCAAATATATTGAATTAGGTAATCTTGGCATATGCTGTATATTCTCCATAATATGTATGTAGGGCCTACATTTGATCTATAATTTTCTGTATAAACTTTGGAGTACCTATGGAGGCCATGATACCATAAAGAGGCCTTTGGGATTTGAAAGTCTTAAGGGACTGAGTTAGTAGAACACAGGTGACCTGAATGTAGAGAAGAGAAACACTGGGGGTGGGAATGTTTAAGCAGGGGATGATGATTAGTGTAAATGAGGGAATATTATCTGAAAGCATTCATGGGAAAATGTAAGCATCAACTCACCCTGTAGGTAAACAAGCACAGAGCAATGTAAGAATATCACCAAAGTCCAAAATGTTGAACCAATGACTTTACTGAGGTTTAATACTGAGATACGAGAGAATGCTTACTTCAAAATCAGGAATGACTCAAAGTCAGCTGCAACACCAGAATTCCATCCCAGAATGTATGACAAGACAAAATTTGGAAACATGAAGTACCTTGTGCAACCTACAGATGCTCAACCTGTTACTGAGTGTCTAGGTGATCTGAGCAGCTCAGTGAGTCTCTGCTTCTTTCAACGTGCTTGGTTAATCTGCCTTTTTCCGACACTTGGCTAGTCCGAGAGCCTTCTATGCAACTCAGCTTGTCTGAAAGTATCTCTTAGCAATCCTTACTGCCTATGTTCGGCAGAAGAGGGACCTCGTGAGTCTAGTCACTTTCAGCAATGTCCTAAAGGCTTTGAGTTGTTTACTCCCTGACCTAATAAGCTTGCCAGTCGGATGAAAGTTTTACCTACATTTAGAACATCTTGCGTGTTAATTAACTTGCCTCCAAGTTGAATAGTTTTATCTGTTTGGAAACTGCTATGAAACAAGGGGCTGGGGGGAGGACGAAAGGCAGAATTAACCAGAATGAAGAATTATGAAAGCCATGTTGAAACTAATATATTGTAGCCTAATATTTTTAATATATTAAAAAATATATATAGTTCAGGTTTTTAAAAAGAGGGGCTTAATGGTGATATCCCAAAATGACTATTAAATGTTACTCTTAGAAGCCATGGATTATTAAATAAAACCCCTAGTGCCAGGATGTGACACTTTTGTAGGAGTTGCCGGCCAGAGAGACCACAAAGGCCCCCAAATAATATATACTCTTGTCATTTCTCTTGGTAGCACACCAAAACTAGATGTCAGTACTATTTCTGAAGATACTTTATACTTTTGATGCATGAAAGTGATAGAACAAAATGGAACAGAGATGGGAGCTTCTTGTCCTTGAATGACTTCCATAACCCCAGAAGGAGCTACAAAAGCTGCAGAAGAGAAAATATATAAGTAGTCTTATCCAGTTTTCAATTCAGTGATCTACAGGCAAGGCAAGCCTGTGGTATAACAGTGACAATACTATTATGGGACATTACGAGTGTCCCTCTGACTAGATTTGTAATCCACGCCACAAAGGGACTCTATTCGTGTTATTGGGAACCTTGTTTTTTTTAATACATGTTAGAAGACATTGTGGGTTTGGGGGGATCGGGAGGTGTTGGATGCAACTCTAACAATGCAGTTAAACTGACATGCCATCATTTTGACTTTAACTCTTGAGATTCTACCCACAGACAAATGCTGCTCTCAGCATTAGTAAGAGAAGCTTCTTTTTTTCTGGTGAATGGTGGTTCCGCATGGCTGCCTATGACGATGAGAAAAAGGGATGGGTGAGCTCAACTAAAAATATGACATTTTTGAAAGGGACTCATGGGGAGGAGAAGGGTTGATACCCATAGAAGGGTTGCGATAAAAGGGTGGAAGGTAGAGAACAAGCAGAATGTATTACATACATGTATGAAATTACCAAATAGCACAACTAATAATTTTTTGAAATAATGACCAGAAAAGATATATAAGCAGGCAAATATGTTTGCTGCCAGGCTTGCAAACATGCATTTAATCTGTAGAACACACACAGAAGTAGAACACCAACTATGTAAAGATGTCTTTTTACCTGCTTATCCATACAGAGATGGGAATGTGCATGCTTCTATGTCAGGCCATTATTGATATAAGTACTATTTTCCATGTTTCATCATTCCTAGACTTTTGTGCATTTACATTTTTTTAAAATTTTGTATACAATTTATTATTTATAATGACAAGTTTTCTCACCCTAATTCAGTTTTCTTTTCAATTCCATATTTGTGACACTGGATGTCATATGCCCTTTTAAGATTAAGACTTACAAATTTGCTACAATGCTTTAGGGAGAAAAAAACAGGGTAGCAAAAGCAGGACTCTGAACTTTGAATTCACTAACAGCTTATAATGTCATACTAGAAAACTCCATTCATTATTATCATGAGCTTATTATCTCTTATTATTTCAAACAAAAGATTATTTTTAATCTCTTTCCATATGTGATTTAATAATCTAAGCTATGATATATGGTAAAACAATATTTTTAAAAATGTTTTGTTTTGTTATAATTTATTTAAATATTAAAAATTTCCACCTCCTCCCCTCCTCCCAATTCC
>LOJH01034356.1:395-16055 GCA_001685095.1 Ellobius talpinus
GATTCCTCTGTTGAGAGTTCTCTGTTTAGGTCTGTACTCCATTTTTTTATTGAAATCCTTTATTTCTTTTGCAAGTACCTTTCACACACCTCCCTGGATGAGGAGTTGGTCATCAACATAAGCAACATTCTAGCCCAAGCAAAGACAATATCCATCCCTGGGATTTACCTTGAGAATTCCATGGTGTGAAAGTTGCCGAGGGTGGGAGTTGGGGTGGAAATGAAGCAGCTGATCTGTGCTTGGCACTCCTGTTGCTGTGTATTGTGCCGCTTTTCAATATACAATGGGTTCATCCTTTATGCCTAATGTCAAGGCTAGTTCTCCCTCATGGCTACCCAAAATGCTTTAGAGCACATGAGCTCTTTCTGTGTCAGCCTAAGGACATGATTTCTGGTAGTCCCCAGTTCTTTCAGGGTTACTACTACTTTTTGCAGGTACATAATTGTGTTGTTCTTGAATGATCAGGGCACATGATATCCTCTTTGCCCCTGTATTTTCAATAGGCATAAGAACAAAAATCTAACTAAAGGCCATATTTCACTCTTTAGAATTCTAGAGTTGGACAAAATTTCATCTCACTGCCTACAGTAAATATCTCAATGAGTCAAGTTAGAGAGGGTGATGTATAGACCGAATGGGGCTAAAGAACACAGAGACAGAATTGAAAAAGAAAAAAAAGGAATCTGCCTTTTGAAAGTTATCTTTCTTGTAAAGTAGGGGCAGATAGAATGGATAATCATTTTTAAAGGGAACCAATTGGTTAACATCAGCTTCCTCCTTCTCTTCCTTGGAATTGTGAAAGTAAGGTGAACTTAATTTTCATGGCTTCAGAAACTGGCCTGTTGGGGAAATTTGGCTGGATTTATTTCTGCTCTCTTCTGGTTGTCTTCAGTCTGGTGAGTGGAACCCCAGCATGGTAGGGTACTTAGTCTGGTATGTGGTAAACCCAGTGCAAAAACCTATTCCAGTTCAGTAGCTTCTTATAACTTTTATGTAACAATATACATCTAAGAGGTATTTTTGGGTTTGTATTGCTCTGGTGGCCCCTAGTCTAAATTTCAGGGGTGTTCTCCCATTTCCTGTCTTCAAGCTGCCCTGAGTTAGCGTGTGCATTTACTCACATCCCGTTTTCATGAACCTGCCCTTTACTTCTCTCAATTGGGAGTTACTATCCCATTTGATGGGGGAAATGGGGCTAAATTAGACAGCCTGACCTTTACTTACCCAAGGTTTTCCAAATCAATGCTCTTTGCTTATGAGCAATTTTGATTCTTTCCTAGGAGAATACTCTGTGCTTTGAAAACTCAAAGGCCAAGAATTGATTTCTGTTTTATTTTCATAGTATTTTCTTCCTCTCCATAAGTAGAAAGTTTTAAGGGCACAGCTAGTGCCTCAAAAAGATAGGGGTTATGTGTAGAATTTTAAAATATGTATGCACATCTAACTTATTGCACACACACACACACACACACACACACCTAATAGAAACCAAACAAGGCTAAAGAAAACTGAAACAAAAAGCCAAAAGAAACCAAGGCTTTCAAAATTACCTGATAAATTGGGGTCAAGAGACAAAATCATAATGTAAAAGCGGGAATGGGGCTTGACAATGACCAAAATTCATGATATATGTGCATGAAATCATCAAAAAATAAAATGCATAAATGAAAGTAAGACAGGAGTTTTTTCAGATTACTTTGGGCAGATACAGGAGATTAAAGGAAAGGGAACTTTATTCTCATGATGACAAAAACTAATTTATTTACAGAATTGGGCTGTTGCCCCTCCTTCCTTACTACAATGGTTTGAATGAGAATGCCCCCCAAAGGCTCCTATATTTGGATATTGGAATCTTTTAGGAGGTATGGCTTTGTTGGAGGAGGCATGTCACTGGGGCAGGCTTTAAGGTTTCAAATGCCCAGGTTATTCCTAGTGTGCACTACTTCATACTTGCTTGAGATGTGAGCTCTTAGATGTTCCTGCAGGCCTGTGTTTGTCCCATGATCATAGACTCCAACCATTAGGAACCCTAAGCACAATTAGCTGCTTTGGCCACGGTGTTTTATAATAGCAATAGAAAAGTACCTAAGACACTGTTTGGTCAGGTCTCATAACAGCTATTTTGTAATTATGACCAAGCTCATCCATCACAATGGAGCAGAGCAGATGCTTCCTACAAAGGATAATACTACACTAGTAGACTGTACTTCATAGAGTAGGAATGTGCATTTAACTCAGAGGTTTTTGGTAAAGAATGACTAAAAGAGGCCTTCCCAGCGGTACTGGAAGAAGAAAGAGATGACAACTGAGAGAATCTAAGATTTCCATGAAAACAATTTCTTATTTTCTAGAATGTTAGATGTAGCCTCTGTACCCATGGTCTGTGGAATGAGGCTGTGTGGACATGATTCTCAAGTCTGCATGACTAGTTATGTGACCTCAGAGGAATTGCTTAACCTCCCTGGGCCAACTTCCTCACAGGTAAATGACAAAAGGAGACTATCACTCACAAGGTGTTGGGTGAGAATTCTGAGTATCATGAATGGCAAAGAACATATGGCAGTTAAAGGGTTAACTGTTCCTGTAATTTTTTTCTTTTTTATTGATTTTTATTGAGCTATACATTTTTCTCTACTTCCTTTCCTACCTCTCCCCTCCCCTTCAAGATCTCTCCCAAGATCCCCATGCTCCCAATTTACTCAGGAGATCTTGTTTTTTTCTACTTCCCATGNTGTTTAAAAACCACTTATGAGTGAGTACATGTGATAACTGTCTTTCTGGGTCTGAGTTACCTCATTCAAAATGATGCTTCCTAGCTCCATCCATTTTCCTGAATATTCATGATGTTGTTATTTTTTTCTGCTGTGTAGCACTCCATTGTGTTTTGATGGCACACGCTGGTAGGATTTGGTGAAGAAGGCAGAGGCAGGACGATCATGACTTTGAGGCCAACCTGTAAATTCTTTTAAGAAGATGGGGAAGTGAAGCTACTGAATGATTGGGAAGGGTGTAGACAAAAGTTTCTGTCCAGCCCAGTCCTGCAGCCATTCAGCCCAAAAGAAACACACAGAGGCTTATATTAATTATAAACTCTTTGGCCTATTGGCTCAGGCTTATTTTTTACTAGCTCTTACTACTTAAATTAACTCATAATTATTATCTATGTTTAGCCATATGGCTTGGTACCCTACCTCAGTGCAACATTCTTTTCTTGCTTCCTCTGCATCTGCTTGGTGACCGACTCTGCCTTTCCTTTCCCAGAAATCTCCCAGTCTGGTTGCCCCATCTCTACTTCCTGCCTGGATACTGGCCAATCAGTGTTTTATTAAGCCAGTATGGGTGACAAATCTTTACAATGTAGATTTACATTTCAAAGCAGAAGGGCCTTGAAATGAGACAAGGAAGGAGCTTCCCAGAGATAGCTTAATGAAAAATTCATCTTGGCAGTATTGCTTAAGGTAAAGCCGTTATTGTCCCCAGCCTTATGTAGGAGAATAATAGAGTACCCTTGAGTAGTACAGTTCCTAGGTCACAAGCTCTCCCAGTGACTGCAATGCAATTGATACAGCCAAGACCTCTGGGGTTTTTTGTTTTTGTTTTTTTTGCTTTTTGTTGTTGTTGTTGTTTTTTAAACAAGGCTGCTTCTGAGTGCTGGGTTCTTTGCTTTATGTTTAAAAACCACTTATGAGTGAGTACATGTGATAACTGCCTTTCTGGGTCTGAGTTACCTCACTCAAAATGATGCTTCCTAGCTCCATCCATTTGCCTGAAAAATTCATGTGTGATGTGTCTGGGGTGGAGGACTTGAGGATATTCTCATATGCTTAAGGTTATACTAATGAAGGGTTAGCCCCAACAGTGATTACTTCCTAAAATTCAGTACATTAGATGCCTTACTGGCCTCACCTTGGTCCAGAAGGTCTTGGAATTTTAATTCCTATGGAAGATATCTAATCATTAAAAAATAATAATAAAGGATCTCATGTAGTTCAGTCTGGCCCCATACCTTCCTTATGGGTTAAAAATTATATTTCTGATTCTTCAGTGTTCACCTCCTGACTGTAGGGATTGCAGGCACACAATATGTTGGGAGTATGAATTGAATCCAGAGCTTCATGTGTGCTAGGGAAGTCCTCTACCAATTTTGCTACATATTTATCCACAATGAGACTAATTTGACATATTTTCTGGCATATGTTCTATGCCAGGCATTACTCAGGGTACCTGCATATTGGTATTGGCTTTGCCAGCGTGGCACTGACATTCTAACCAGAGGTATGAAGCATAAATAAACATAATTAAGAAAATTGCACACTATTAAAATGTGACTAAAATGTGTTAAAATGAAAGTATAACAGAATGAAGGTCACACTTTATGTGTTGAGATGCTCTGCTCTAAAGGGGAATAAAGGCTGGTTATAAGAGAATAAGTCTCACCAAGAGCACTTGTATGCAGCATCCTATATTTAAAAAAGTATGCTAGACCACTTCTTTCTTTGACAAGAGTTAAGGAGTCCTTGGTGGCATCTGCCATTGGTTCATGTAGAGAGGATGAAATTATTTCTATCTGCATGTTTGAATCCTGTATTATAAAACAACCCAGAACTCTGAGCTTTTAGGGCTACCTTTCATGTGATAAGGGTATTTGCCTGACAGGGATGCAATTGTTTTATTTTGTTGTTGTCTGTTTGTTTGTCTGCTTGTTTTAAAGCAAAAAAAAATGTCTGGTCACTGGCAATGAAAAATCCGGGTGACACTAGAAGATTTACAGGAGACAACACATCTTGAGAGCTAGTCAGTATTTGGAATGCACAAACGTCATTAATGCTAGGGTCTCAGAGAGAACTAGGGGGAATTATCTAACAAAACAGGCATGAACTATAAATTAGGAAATAATGAGTGCAAAGATCAGTTAATTAATAAAAACCACTCCTCTGTAGAAAAAATGATAAAGGGTAAAATCCTCTGTTACTAAAAAAACAAGAGAGTACAGCCAAGGGCTTATCCATCAGAAGTCACTCAGGGCAATTAGGTATTGGAAGATAAGGAGATGAAGGGCATGGAAGAAGAACGATAAATCAGGAAAATAAATGATGCCACCCAAAAAAGAATCACGGGACTCCACGTTTGTTAGACTTTGTTTCATGCTGTTCTGTGTTTGTTAGATTCTGTTTCACACTGTTGCTAGTGGATAAACAGAAGTGAGTCTCAGTGAGTTCAAGCTTATTAAAGCTGCTCAGAATCGTGATTGCTGTGGAAACATTAAGTGAGTGAGTTATGGCTACCACCCGCGGATGCTGACTGGGAGCACCAGAGCAAGGCAGGCCATGTGACTCTCACTCACTCAGTGGATACTCCTTTGCCAACAACTTGTTGACAAACGTAGACCCAGAGCTGCGAGCTGGACAAGTCAGTCTTGTAGTTGGTTTCCCTTCTAATCTTTGCCAGAATCCCCCCTTTGAACTTTTGATTGATTTCTGTTACCTGGAATGGAAGGGAGATTTTTGTAGCATCCTGTGGCTGTCTGGTTTACTTATCCTATCAAGATTGCCCTGTGGATTAGGGACCTTTGGTTCTATGGTGAACAATTGTTCTATTCAGAATTGTTCTATTCAGCCTAGGAGTCTGTACTGAGGTTCAGTGGAGAAAAGGTCATGGCTGAAGAAATCATACAAAAGAGTATTTAGTGCACAGAAGGTCTTCTCTAAGTATTTGTTAAATAAATCAAGAGTTGATGCAAAATCAGTTTGGAAAGACATCTAATAAACTACTAAAACTAACCTGTTTTTAAAAAACATTAAGAAAATAGGCTAATGGTAGCCTGCGTGAAGAATAGAGGAACATTCTGTTTTACCCTATAAAATTGATGTCTACTTAGAATAAATAAAAAAGCCCTCCAAGTACATAATCTCATTGATAATGTCTGTTGCGTATGCAGCATGAGTCTAGGTGGTTAGCATAAGCATGCATTAGGTAGTACAAAAGGCAAAAAGGAAACATACCTGTGCTTGTGGAGCACACGTTTGAACAGGACAGCAAATAAAAAGGGTGTTCAAGCACATAGGGTATTAAGCGGGAAGGGTATATGTCCCATGGGAGCAAAGGGGGAGCAGGGTAGATGTTAGGCTTCATACTGTTCTAAGGGAGGACTTGGCCTAGCTGCAGCCATCCATGACCCAATTCCAATCCAGTGGGAGGGGCTACCTTCCATTCCTGTCCCTTGCTAATTCAAGTCTGATAGAACAAGTTTTGGAGAAATGTTTTTCTCTAAATAATATCACGAAGATGATGCATGATTTTTATATTTTTATGTTAATAACATGAAGAAATTGAAGTTTATTGCTTATTCTGAGTTAGATAGGAATATCAAAAGATGAATAATTTTTTATGTAAATGGCAGTATCCTTGGCTTTGGAAAGTATGTGATGCATAAGATAATATCAGTGGACGATGTATTGCCAACTCTAATAGAGTTTTGTTATAGGGGGAACTTGATACTAAGTATCTATAGATATAGAGGAAAGCAAGATACTAAATTTAGATGCTTCCATTCTAGGTTTCCGAAGTTCCTTGAGTGGAAGTTCTAGACTTTCATAGTCAACACTGGTGACTGAACAGAAAAGGGTGGATTGAAAAGTAAGAAACTCAAAGAAGGTGCATTCATTGGTGAGAGTGTTAATGTGCTTCCTCATTCATAACGAGATTCCACCTCTGTCATTCCCAGAATGAACCTGAACAAGCTGTGTTTAGTCTAAACGCCAAGGTTCTTTGGATATGAATGAAACATATGCCTAACAATTCCTTTTACTCACCTCGGCCTCTCCTGTCCTCATTGCCCAGGGTTATATCTTTTCCCGCCTCTCCCTATCACCTACTGAGGGAAACAAAGTGGTTCAAGGCCCCTCAGTTTCCATCCTTACTTGTTATACAGGTGCACTACTCTGAGCAGGAAAGCTTGTGACAGACAAGGAAGCTGTCAGTCAGAATCACAGCTTCAGTGCTCTGGTGCCCAGTGGCAATCAGCCAATCACTTTTTCCGCAACTGAGCTGCAGGAGAGCTAGGCCAGCCATCAGAGGCCCACAGAGAGGCTTACAATGTCTTACTTAGTTTCACCTGCCTCCCGTTTCCAAGACTGGAGGAGAGAAAGCAGCAAGGAACCGGAAGATTTGCTAGTAACACACTTCTAAGATAATGTTTGAGGAAACCATCACGTTGTATGAGGTATAGAAACTTTGTAATCTAAAGAGAAAGACCCTTTATCTTTCTAAGAGGAGTGTTGCTTTGTTGGCTAGGGGAAATCAGAGACTATAGTTAAAGGTCTACATTTGATCATGTTGGGAGAGTTTCTCTTAAAGGGGTGATCTTACAACCTTGACACAGTAATTCCCAACCTTCGCAAGGATGCCACCCTTTAACACAGTTCCTCATGTTGTGGTGACCCCAACCATAAAATTATTTTGTTTCTACTTCATAACTAATTTTGCCACTGTTATGAACTGTAATGTAAATCTGATATGCAAGATATCTCATATATGATCTCCAAAAGGGTCATGACCCCATAGGTTGAGAACCACTCTGCTAGGAGCTGCATTTGAACACTTGGAAGTTGTCCTAGTGATTTATCAGTGAAGCTAACACTGTAAAGGAACCAGAAAATTATGATAAGGAGCACATAAATGGAGGGCATGCTATGGGTTCTGTAAGAGTTGCCAAGTTTCTCTGAAGGGCTTAGTAGGACACATTTCAGACTCTGATTTCTGTTGCTACTAAGCCTCTATTGTGAAGTCAATATTGGTATGTTTGATAAACCTATGACCCTTTACATGTTCTAAAACAATGTGATTTGTGAACCCTGGGACTCTAAAGCTTCCACACATCATGAAATACTGCTGATTTTGTTTTAACAGTTAATAGGGTAACATGCAATTAATCTTTTCCCTCAGACGGGAGTGACTGATCTCTGACCTCATCCAACCAGCACAATTTACTGTTTTCCAAGGACAATCATTGAAAAGACTCACTAGATTTTGTGCTCCAAGATTCTCTTCCTTTGCACTTTCTAAGTCACCAGTATCTTAGTTATGTTGCTTCTGGCAGTGATAAAAATATCTGATGAAAGCAGCTCATGGGAGAAAGGATTTATCTCGACTCATAGTTCTAGGGTCCAGCGCACCATAGCAGAAGAGGTGAGGCAGCAGGAACTTGAAGCAGCTGGTTATATTGAATCTATATTCAGGAAGCAGAGAGCCATGAGTGGTGGTGCCTACTCTCTCACTGTCCCCATCCTATCCAATATAGGATCCCGGCCCAAGTCATAGTCATGCCCATGTTTAAGATGAATCTTCTATCAATAAACACAATCAAGATATTCCCTCACAGGTATGCCCAGAAGATAAATAATCCCTCACAGATTTTCCTGCAGGCTTCCTCCATAGGGAATTGGATTCCAAATGTTGTCAAGTTGAAGTTGAACACTGTTAAACCATTCTCAACTCTCATCTTAATTGGAGACATTCAGGAACCATGGCTCCCTACATTCGTTTTGTGACATAGTTGAATCTGAATTTGAAGAATGAGCTAGACCTTTTTCCTTTTTGCTTGATTAGTTTGTGAAAATGAATGTTATAGCCTGCGGGGTTATTCACTTACATAACCTCAGTTTATTGCCCCCCTCCTTGCCTCTGTGCATATGAGAATACATTCCTCTTACCCACCCACAT
Source organism: Ellobius talpinus (assembly GCA_001685095.1). NCBI lineage: Eukaryota > Metazoa > Chordata > Mammalia > Rodentia > Cricetidae > Ellobius > Ellobius talpinus. Next base: position 9,117 of record LOJH01034356.1, read on the forward strand.
GTCTAACCTTTTTTCAGACTAGAATTGGTAAAAAGGACTCAGGTAGAATGCCTAGTACCTTCTTTATCCATAGTATTAGGCTGAGATTCCAAGTCTTGTCACAGAAATCTCTGTTTACCCGAAGTTGATTCTGGAGTTCATCCTCAGGGAGGACTCATCAGCATACCTATAGAGAAGGGAATTCTTCAACCTGAACCAGTAAGATCTCTCGTCTTTTGTATCATCTTTAATTGAATGTCTGGTGGACCCATAGTACATGTGGATAGATCTTTACAGTAGTAAATGTGTTTGGAATTCTTGGGAAGGAGTTCAGTGATTGGCTTGATGGCTGCAGGGTGGTAGAGTAGCAACACTAGGATTGTTGGCATCTGGTTTAGACCTGCAGCTGTAGAAAAACTACCTGCATCAAAATGCAGGGCAGGCCTGGAGGGCTGCCTCGGTGGATAAAGTGCTTGCTGAGCAAGCATCAAATCCCCAGAATCCACACAAGATCAAAACAAGCATTGCAATATTGTCTCTTGGGAGGCAGATACAGGGGGCCCATTGGTCAACCTGGCTAGCTAGACTAGATGGAAATGGTGAGCTCCCGGGGCAGTGAGAGTCCATTTCTCTGTGCATCGGATGAGCAGCAACGATAAAAGATTCCTGACATCAGTTTTGGGTCTCCAACGACACACATGTACATACAGACCTGCACAAATACCTGTGCTTACACATCATATACTCACATAGACATGCAATTTTTAAAAAGATATAATAATACAGGGTAAAGTGGCTGAAGACGTTGATATGCATTCATGGTTGAGGGTCCTACATGATACAGATAGAACTTTACCCAAGTATAAAGCTTTTTATTTTCAGCACTGGAGGGTTTTGTTTTATTCACCTATGTTATTTGCATGTGATTATATGTGAATGTGCACATATGGCACAAATGTGAAGGTCAGAATTTAAGAACATCAGTTCTCTCCATCCACCACGTGTGCCTTAGGGCTCAAACTCAAGTCTTCCGGCTGCTGGCAGGTGTCATTACCCAGAGAGCCATCTTGCTAGTCCAACATTTCACTATTTAAAATAAATTAATTTACTGTTCTCTGTAAAATACACTTAATGTTCTCTTGAGATCTTGGTGTTTTTATTGTTGTTTGGAAATTAGCAGCTTTGTCATAACTTAATTTACACATTGAAGGGAAAAATAGAGAAATACGCCATATCGTATTTTAATAGTTTAGGATGTTACAAATAAAAACTACAGAAGAAGTAATACAATGAGACCACAAATTATTAGGACTTCAGTTGATCACCATAAGGCCTCTAAGTGATTATCATAATAGAGTTTAAATGGGTCAGCAACAGAACAACATAAATTGATTAATGATATGATATTATATTGTTATATTGTAATCATGAAAGACACTTAGGAAATTAAGTTCCTTTAAATCCCTGTTTCTACCTTTACTGCAGATCTTTGGTAATGTGGTTAAACCATTTACCCTGCACACACACAAAAAAACACACAAAGGGGAAAACACCAATCTCATAAGATTGCTATGAGGAGGAAGTCTCCTTTGCATGCATATATTATAGAGTGAGAACAGATAGCAAGTGCTCAATAAATAGTCACTGTGTTAGTGAGCTTGATGGTGGAGGAAGAATAAATAGATTCATCAAATTAAGAACAGTAGAAGACTTCATAGAAATCAATTATAGCAATGTCTATGCTTTTTAGAAACCAATGTGCTTTAGGGGATTTCTTTTTCTCTAACTAACGTTTTTCCTTTCCTTTTTTTAAGTTTTATTTATTTTTATGTATTGTGTTTTATCTGCATGTACAACTTGATGCCAGAAGAGGGCATCAGATTCCACTATAGATGTTTTGTGAGCCACCATGTCGTTGCTGGGAATACAACTCAGGAGTTCTGGAAGAGCAGCCAGTGCTTTTAACTGCTGAACCATCTCTTTTGGCTCTAACTAACGTTATCCTAGTTTTAATTGTAAATGGCATTGCCAACTTTTTAATCAGTTAATTAATGTTTGGTTTTGATTTGACAGCCTTATTTAAACTTCATACTAGCCTCTTTCACACAACTCTTGCTACATTCAAAAAGAGAAAGCGATTCATTAGTCTTATGGCCCATGTCCTTATGTTCCTCATTAATCATTGTTTAGCCAGGGAAGCAGAAGTTTGTATTTTCTTCCTGGTGCCATTAGGAGAAATAGTGTAAATGAGAATTTTTATTCTGAAAAGCCGGGCAAATATGCCAGAAGCTTTTACATCTAAATATTAGATGATATCATTTGACATGCTGTTAATCAGAGTTAGCTCTTCTCTGTAGTGGAAGAAATATTGTTGCTTATTTAGAGTTGGAAAATGCTAAAAACACTATAAATATTAAGTCATTTATATATGCTTTTTAATAACCTTATTGAACACATTATTGTACATGTTAGTTTTTCCTGCCTATTTATACATATATGTTATTTATGGATAAGTTGTCTTTCAACTGGAGTCACTCATCTTATTGTTTTGTGAAACTGTGGCTGAACTATGGGAGCTCTCTCTTCATCTGTGATTGGTTCCTGATTATTTTCTTCCCACTAAGGAATAAGACAACTTGAAAATGTTGGGCTAAAAAAAAAAGCCTTTGGTATTTTGTCATTCTCCTTCGCCCTGACTCTCAGCATGGGCTTGAGGGCAGATGTTCATTTCTCCATTTGTGGGCGTCAGCTCCTGATGTCTTTTCACAGGCACACACTGAAACTCGTGACACCTTCCTTCAAGGCTAGATTTCTGCTTGAGGGGGACTCTCCTTGCCTCCGCATCTAAATCCCTGCCATCTGGGACAGTTTTGAAACATCTCAGTACTGATATGTTCAGTTTTATCCATCTGGTCTCAGCCCTAGGGACTGTACGCATCCACTCTCTCTGTCTTTGTCATTTCTCATAGCTCTCCTTGGCCTCTTCAATTCTGTATCTCCTGGCACATTTCTCTACACAACTTCTCTCTATTAAAATATTGAAGGTATCCCAACAGCCTGGCCCATGTGTAAAGATGACTCTGGACTTTAACGTTCTGCTTTTATTCTATGCTTAGTTGCTGCTTCTAAAACCCAAATTATGGTTCAGTACGTAAATTCAGGCTTTATGTGTCAACTCAGGCCAGATGTCCTCAACTATGGCATCATTGAGTCTTCCAGTTAATTGGTCAACCCAATCATCAACATAATCTTTGAACATGATTTACACAGCAGCTGAATGAGCTAAGCATTGGGTCTCTTTTTTATGAAATGAAGGATAAGGGAAAAGAAAAAAAAACTGTTGACACTATCTATGAGAATTCCTGGAAAGGAGCTGTGATTCCAAAGGGAGGCTGGCTGAACTGAGCTGCAGTGAAGTGAAGAGTCTGGAACGCTGCAGGAGGTATATAGCTGAATTTTCTTAGACCATCTTTATGCCCCTTAATAGCTAAATGTTACCCTCTTCCGTGTGTAACCTAATATCTTCGTGACCATGAGGCAAACCCTTTGTGTTGTACAAAATGACTATTAGTTTCTGCGACCCATTTTATCTGATCGCTAAGGATGCCAACAGATAAAATCTGAAGCCTGTAGTTGAAATTTCCCTGCTTTCCTATAACCTGCCTACCTGAGGAACCAATCAATACACCCTACAAGGATCTTGATTGATTTACTATATTCTTTGTTATATTGCTGTAACTCTTACTGTAAGCCTTCACTGAACTGTTAACATTTATAACATGGCATTTGTAGAAACCCCAATTCTGTGTCCATATTCCCAGGCCACCGTCACTCATATTTGTTCCTTCAATGTAACAGCTATTTCTCTCATCAAGAATGCTAAAACTCCAACTTACTGCTTATGACTTTCAGGTAACCTGGAAAGTAGGTTGACGGTCAAGTAATTAGTGGTGGTGTATTTTTTTACCACCTGAGGTCTATCCAGTCATCTCTAATGTCATTGGAAGAAACAGAAATAAATGATGTGTACTGTATCTGCTGACTGCATTGTTAAAGATGATGTCATAAAGCTGGCGTAATTAGGGATGTGATGTATGCTTTGGTTCTGTTGGGAATGAAGTCTCCTTCAGTACTTTAAGTCAGAGATAGAACACTTAACTCTCCACGTACCTGGAATTTATCCAAAGAGATTTCCACACCATTTTATTAAAATGGCATATGAACTTTGCGGTATTTTGTACTCTCTTTGTGCTGAAACTAATTATGAGCATCTTTATATGCCATTAGTCATTCTCCCCAGAAATGCTTCCTAATCACCATTATTTACTGCAACAATCCAGCCTGTCAGATGCTTATGATGTCTTTAACTGTCCAATTTAAAAATAAAGCCTTTTAAACTCTGTAAATAATTTCTGCCTATATTCTTGATGGTCTCCTGAGAAAATATGCTCAAAAGTGTAGTGGAGGGACACATGTCTACAGACTTTTAAGGTCATTTATTAAATATCTTCCAGAAAGCGCATGCCATTGACATTTCCATTAGTAATAAGACAGGATGTGCTTTTTCCAAGTTTGGATGTGGAAGAACTAAAGAACATAAAGAAATTCATAAAACATACAGAACTTCAAATGTTTTTCACCTGACTCAAAGGACTTGAGTAATTTTTAAAGCTAATCTGATGAGAGACTGGAAAGAAGGCTCGGGGATTAAGAACACAGATGTTGCTCCAGAGACCCCAAATTTGGTTTCCAGAACCCACATCAGGAAGCTAACAACTACCTCCAATTTCAGCTCCAGGACACTGGATATCCTCTTCTGGCCTCCTTTAGGAAGTGCAGTTGTGCACACACAAATAAACACACACAAACACACACACATATGCACACATGCGCATGCACAATTCAAAATAAAATAAATATTTTAATTACTAGTTTTTGTTGAATATTAAATCAACACTAATCATTTCAAGTTAATAATTTTCTGATTTTTGTCCCCTTCTCTGGATCCTTATGTCCAGTTTCCAACAAGCATTCATTATTCTTTCATTCATTTTTTGGACGCAGTTTATGTGTGGAATAAACAAGAGGGACATAAAGATTCTCTTTATCAGTAAGGACAGGTGCACAGAACAGATAAGCAGTCAGTTTCTTGGACACAGTCAAGAAGAAACTTGACCTTGTGGGAATTATATAGATGATGGCATTTTTGTTTGTTCGGTTTCTTTGTTGTTGTTCTTTGTAGTAACATAGGAAATGAAAGCAATGTTTCTTCTCTTTCACTGACAAATATTAATTCTTTGAGTTAAGTGGACTCTCGGACATTGCGACATTGCGATGCTTATTAAATCCAGTAATTCCCCAAGAAATCTTGTGACATAGTGATGATTGTGTCTCCTACAGAAAAGGAAGGGATAAGTCTTGGAGAAGGTAATGATGTGCGTGGCGAGGATTTGTGCTGCCCCTGGATTCAGCCTCCTAGCCTTTCTCCCCATATACTGTCAGTTCTCAGAAAGGATTCTCTGTGAAAGAACCATATCCTCTTGGCTTTTGCTGGAGGGCCCATAGAACAAATAGTTCTTGCTAGGATTTTAATGAACAACACTAAGAGATCTCTGAAATAAGCCTTCTAAATCAGGTGTGGCAATCTTCTGTGCTTTAAACAGAATGAGAGTTGAGATTCATGAACTGAGGACATAGCTTAGTGGGTAACACTGCTTGAGAACTTTATTTCAATCTCTACAATCCACATGCAAAAAGTCAAGCATGGTGGCATATTCTTGTAAACCCAATGCTGGGGAGGCAGAGTTAACATACTGAATTTGGTGGCTCACTGGCCATCAAGCCTAGGTTACTTGGTGAGTTACAGGCCAATGACAGACTCTGCCTTAAAACACAAAGAGAAAGGTAATTGGCACCTGAGGAAAGATGCCCACACACATTCATATGCATCTCACACATGTTCTCACATACATACATGCAAGCACACATACAGGAAGGCTTAAGGTACATATAATAGTGGCAATGTGACAATCAAGACTTTGTAGGGAATGGTATTTTAATAATCATCAACATGTCACATAGGGATGGCGGAATAAATATGTTAACTCCTGCCTCAGTACAGACACACACACATACTCCTCCAACCTCTTTGGAAATGGCATGAACATGGATTTTCTAGGACTTTGGGCTTTTATATGACTTTTCAGTAAGCACCGTTAAGAGGTCTTGCAATTTCAGTAGATGAAGAAACCAGAATGAACCTAACTTGTTTTCTATCACATAGTTCAGTCACATTCTTGAAACTCAAGTTGAAATCCTAGGCTTTGCTTTGGCTCATAATCAGCCCTTTGACAGTGTTTGACTCAGAAACAGAAACAACACCTGCCTCACAGCCTTTGCAAGAAATACAGCAAATGAGGCCTTCAACGCTCTCCACCTGGTTCCCTGCACTAACTTGATTCTCAGGAACCAGAAAGGATGAGGCCAGTTGTTGCCCACACTCTCTTCCAACTCCACCATCAACGACGTCTGATAGGTTGAAGATACCTAAATGCCCATTATCAAGTGAATGGACGAACACAATGTACTCTGTAAATACAATTAAACATTAAGCAGCCTTTAAAAAGTATGCAGTCGCTGGGAGATAGTGGCACATGCCTTTAATCCCAGCACCCAGGAGGCAGAGGCAGGTGGATCTCTGTAAATTCAAGGCCAGCCTATCAAGAACTATCAAAAGATAGTTCCAGGAGAGGCTCCAAGCTACAGAGAAACCCTGTCTCTAAAAAGACAAGAATGCAGTAACATAGGATCGAACGCAATGAAAATTTCTTACACAAAATTAGTGCTGTATCACTCCACCCTCTCAAGTAGCAGGAGTCATAGAAACAGAAAGTAGAAAGATATTTGCTAAGGGCAGAGAGAGAGAGAGAGAGAGAGAGAGAGAGAGAGAGAGAGAGAGAG
>LOJH01034358.1:0-16055 GCA_001685095.1 Ellobius talpinus
CATTCCAGCACTGACAGTGACTCCAGGGGGTCTTGAGACAGCAGACATTCCAGCACTGACAGTGACTCCAGGGGGACTTGAGACAGCAGACATTCCAGCACTGACAGTGACTCCAGGGGGTCTTGAGACAGCAGACATTCCAGCCCTGGATCAGCAGTCTGAGCCCAGAGTCAAGTTTTAATCATCAGTGTCATAGCGCTAACTAAGCAAGATGTTGAGGCAAAGAAAGCTCTCATTTGCCTCTGTGTTCCATTTTTCTCCACTGGATGGTATAAACACAGAGAACCAAGTAGGACCACACCCACCAGGGAGATGTAGGTGGCTGTCGCAGTGACCATTCCATGGGGAAGGTCTAGGAGGCTGTGATGATTCCATGGGGATAAGGCTGGTAGGCACGGATGTGAGGAAGAAAATTAACTAGGAAAGAGCGGGAAAGTGTTCATGATCTGAGAGAGAGTGAACTGAGAAAGATTATACTCAAGGTCCCTTCCATGTCCTTATAAGAATGCCTAGGCAAACTCTCCTGAGGAAGTCTGCTACTCAGAGCCTCAGATAAACAAGAATCCAGTGAGAATTTCTGGACTGGAATGCAGATCTCACTCATGACATGACAGACAGAGAATCCTGAATACTTTACAGTAGCCCTCTTCAGATATAAAAGCAGCAACTGCACATATCATTTTGTAATTGCATGAAACATGACTCTGAGCCTCTTGACTAGCTCACAAAAGAGAGGCATTCTCCTATGTATAGCTCTCAGAGAAACATGAGGCCACACCTCGGTGAAGGACCAGTTCATGGGGTTGGCTCTTAAAACATAAACTCTACGGAAGTCTTTCAACTTACGAGTGAACACTCAAGAGAAAATCCAAGGAAAACATTAAAGGATTTTAGAGCCGGGAAGAACCAGAAAAACCTTCACAAACGTATTTTTGAAAAACAAATATAATCTTTCATAGGTAGTGGCATCTCAAGAATTTGAGAAATAATAAGCAAAGAAATCAAGTCAAGAAGGACTCGAGAGTCCAGGAAACAGAGTGAAATACAGCGGAACAGCAGGAGGCCATGGCAGCAAGCAGAGAGTTTGTGACTTCCATATTAAGTACATCCCACAGTCAGTGTGAAAGTACAGTTCTGCAAGAAACACTGAGACTTTGTTTTTTGTTTAGAAACCAAATTAAACCTTATCTAAAGAAAATCATTTGCACTTATCTCTGCTCATCACATTACATAACTGACTCTATTTTTTAACTCACTAGTTTCTTGTTAAATTACATAAGCGTGCTTCCAATGATTGCTAAAGTCTAAGTCTCCGGAAGATTGAGCATACACCCAACTCCTCTATTATAAAAAAAAGGCAACCTGCAAAAAGCAACTATCAATTTTAACTCTGCAGCTCCAAAACTGCTCCATGCCTTCTAGAGAAGGTAATCGATATGTGGGTCCTGATTAAACACTGTTCTGAAGTCCCTGCTCACCACAGTGCTGACATTCAATAAATGCACTTAACTCAGAAATGAAACGAAATCTATTTTACACCATTTTCCCCCTTTTATAAGCTTCTCAAAGCACTGTTAAAGTTTTAGGCTTATGGGCAATCAATAGCGAGAATAATAGTCATGGTCAGTATATATAAACAACTTGGCTTATATGAAATACCTGTTTTTCCTTCATTCCAGATAAATAGCATGTGAAGACCTTATGACTGGTGGCCTGGTGATCATACTAAAGCATTGCGTAAGTTTTTGTTCAAATTAGTAGCTAGCATTTTGTTTAAATAAAAGAGTCTCCATTCCCTTACATTTGTAATCCCTACAATAAATCACTCTGATTATTTTCCCTAAGTGTAATTGTGAATCCTGACCTATCAAAAGATTGCAAAGACAGAACGTCATTGCCTGAAGTCACTGTGTAAGGTAAGGCTGATCACCTCTCTCATGACACACACACTCACATAATACTAGTCTAGAACACACTAACATGGTCAACACGTCACAGAGTCATTTGATTACCTTGTGCCTCTATAAAATATGTTTGAAATGTTAAAACAGTTTTATGCTGGGGGAGGCACTGCTGCATTACTTCTTAGCTCACATGTTATTGTTCCTACATCTCTGATATGATGACAATTTAAAACAATAAATAAAATAATCAGGTGAACAAAACAGTTAAGTAGTTTTCCATGTGCAGAGAGTTATACTTGATGAAGGGGGTCGGGAAACCTCACAGAAGCATCAAAAGGAAAGTTGGCTTTGTAGGTGTTTACCATTGCTTTCAAAGGAATAGCTGTGGGTGTGCCCAGAAATCAGAAAAGTAAGCTCGATTGATGTAGGGGGTCCTATTTCCGTCTACTCTTCTCTTGGGTTAGAGCATGGAGAACGGAAAGCGTTCTCTTCAGCTTCATGACACACAATTCAACTTTTTAGAAGAAAGAAAGTAAAAGGAACTTAGACAAAGAATGAAGTAGGGTGTTTGTGTCTCTGTGCAATGGACATGGGGCATAGAAGAAGGATGAAGTCAGCTTCCAAAGTCATTGTGGGAATCAGGCTCAAGGCATACAACACACACATACATACACACACACACACACATTAATAACAAGTATTTCAAGGCACAGGATAAAGTGTTGTGTTTTCCTATTGTTTCTAACTTTTGGTTTCAGGTCAATTATCATCCCATAGTCTCGTCCATACCAAAAGAGATGACTGAATTATCAAACACAAGAGCAGTGTCATGGTTCAAATGCAGGCTGTCCCTGCCAAAAACCCTGCTGAAATGAATCTCCAACCCTTAGTCATAACCATCACATTCAGGGCAAGTGCTCTTTGTTGTTGGTTTAATTAATTGATCTTTGTGAGCAGGAAGCAGCCATAGTTGTTGAACCAAGGCAGCATTGCGAAGGCCCCAAACAGACAAAAACAGGCATGCCCTCCATTTTTCTTTCTGCAGCCCATGGAAATCATTTCAGAAACCTACAGCTGTTCAAATCGCAGAGAACAACTGACCACACGGTTCCCAACTCCAACAGATACCATGCAACCCCTACCCCTAAGGGTCAGAGAACATTACAAAAGATTAGGTGGTAAGATTGTAAGAGCCATTGGACCAGGATTTATGCCTGAGATGGTTATTTCCTATCCATGGCAGGAAAGCTACATCAGTGAAATCTCAACTACATGACAGCCTAAACAAGACCTGTACAATAACAGCACCAGTTGATAGGTCACTTGTGGTCATTGTGGTAGGGGGATCTCACAAGGCTCCACCCCAGAGGAAGAGCTACAGTCAATCAATAGCTGCTGAGAGAGCGAGAATCAGTCTTCTCAAGGGATGAGTCCCCTGATGGGTGAGCCAATCCCAAGTGGTCAGCCCTAAACAAATGGACACAGGAGTGACATGAAAGGGTTCAGCAGGTTGCAATTGTTTGTGCTTGTGTCTCAGTATCACACTAATGTTTACAGAAGTAGATGACATGAATTAGAGAGTGAGTGAGCATAGAGAGAGTTGAAGGGGGAAGAGAAGAAGAGGTGGGAATTATACAAATGCCATGCTAATACACAAAATTCAAGACTTTCAGAAATAAGTGCCTCATATTACATGTGAGGACTCTCCTGGAAATGTGTTCTTCATCTTGATGTGTTCTCAGATAGACAGAATACAATTGAATATGTATAGCATGGCAATTGCTTGCTTGATTTTATTTTAGAGATTTTTAATTTTTTAAAAATATATGTGGGGCTGAGTGTGCATGTGTGTGTGTGCGTGTATGTGTGTGTGTGTTTCTCTCTGCCTGTCTCTGCATGTAAAACATGAAGGCCATAAAAGTGCTTCAGATCCTCACAAGCTGAGGTTACAGATGGTTGTGAGATGCCTGGTGTGAGTGCTAAGAACTGAACTCAGGTCCTCCGCAAGGCCAAAAAATATTATTATCCCCTAAGCTAACCTTCCAACTCTGTCATTGACTTTTGTTGTGCTGAATTCTGACAACCACTTTGGGATAGGATGTACAAAGGGAATGCTGTCCATAGATATCTTACACAGTCTAGACGCGCACCAACTCAGCTGCCCTATCCCTTCTACAGTAGGGATGTAAAGGCAGAGAAAGCTACATGCTCAAGCCCATAAACTCTAGTTTCCACTTAGATTAATTTTCTATTGTTGCCATAACAATTACCATAGCTGAAAACACACACTTATTCTCTCATTGTTCAGTAGGTCAGAAGTGTTACATAAACCTCTGGGCTCAAATCAAGGTGTTTGCAGGCATGAGCTCCTTACGGGAAAGTCTGGGAATGAGTCCAATTCCAAGAGCATTTAGCTGCTCTCCTAATTCAGCCCAGTGCAGCTCTGCAGTATGGTTCCTGTTCTGCATGGCTGGCATCCAGGAGACAGTGCCCTCTCTTCCAGGCTCGCTGTGTGTGTTTTCTCTTTCTCTCTGTGAGCTCTTAAAGGCCTCTCTCCTGGTCTTTATTTGGAGCCTGGAGGGTCCATCAATATGAGTGTTGTGTCCAATCTTTCTCCAGATCAGAATGCCATATTTCTCTGACTGCAAACAGCGAAAGAGCTAGAAAGTTTTATTATATCCAGAGGCTACTCTGCCGGTGGGGTGGCCCAATCCAGGTCCCAACACTTTCTTGAATCGTGGTTGGAGAGGCCATTATTCAACCCGCCAAAAACTGCTCGGTTTTTATGTTGTTATTTTTGCCTAACCTTATAAATCACTTTAAGGTAATTTACTACCGTAAATGTATTTCTTTCAACTTAGGAATAAGAAACTCATCGAAGAGGGGAAATTGGCATAAGCCTGGCACTCCATACATAGGTAGCTTCCCACCTTTATCATCCTGTTCATCTCAGGTACTCTCCCAGGAAAAGCCACATATGGGAGAGCTCAGATGGAAAAATGAAGAAGCTCATCAAGAAACTATGCTTTCACCTTCTCAAAGTCCCAGTTCTTCTGCACCTCACTACATCCTAAACAAAAAGGTTAGAGAAATTGTAAAAACCTTCTGCAGGAACTCCAGAGCCAGTCTTTTCTTTCTTTGACTTTGTCCTAAATTATATCATTGCCACACGCCATTTCAAAGAGCAACATCCACTTAATCACTCTCTCTCTCTCTCTCTCTCTCTCTCTCTCTCTTTCTCTCTCTCTCAGACACTACTAAAGAATCAGGTGGTAGTGTATCAGTGATGTATCAGCCATGAATAATGATTTACCAACCCACAGGAACTCATTTCAATTCATGATATTATCCACCCATGACTTATAAATTATTTACAAAAGGCATTCTAATTAATTCAACCTGAGTGATCATTAGAAATATCTTGAGCTGGCTTTAGGGGCTCTTTCATATGTTTTATTTATTCTATTGACAATGACTTAAAGTCGATATTAATGTAGCTTAAAAGAGAGAGAGAGAAAAATCTAATAGAAGGGGGCTATCAGAAGGAATAAAATGCACAGTAGAAGTAGACAGGTGACGAAGTTCTCAGAGAGTGGTGATCATATCAGATCTGTGAAATAGCTGGCCATCTAAAAGGCTAGCATTAGATGGGCAGGCAGGAAGTAGGCAGAACACAATAATTTGAGGACATGTTTTCCTGTTTAATTAAGTTCTAGTAAGAAAGCATTTTTCCCACTAAATGAATTTAATAGATGTCCTGTCGTCAGAAGAGATGTTAAAGCATGTATTGTGCAATTACAGACCCTCAAAGCAAAAACTACCAGAGATAATTAAGATCTCAGAATATGTGATATATATCATATTTACATCAAATAAACATAGATGTTATTAAGCAAATGTCCTGTTATAAAGAACTTGTTTGGGGATATGGGGAAGACATCTTTATGACATTAATATCATGCTTGCATTTCTAATCTACTGAGCTCTGGTCTTGCCTTGTTACTTGAATTCCTTAACCTCATCAAGCTGTATGGCTTGTTCTCATGTGATAAAGCCACTGTGTTCTATTTTTAAATGATACATGATATATTTCAGGAGGTAGCCATCCAGCTTGCTGGTTAATAGTCCAGAAAACAAAGCTGTCCTTTGGAAGAGCACACGGAGTGTTTCACACTCTGCTGACATTGTTAAAAAGAAGTAATGGCCCACAAAACCATGTCATGTCACAGATGCACACAGGCTGTTGGGACTCATGGCAAGTGTTAGCTCTAAACAAAGATTGACAGAGCTCATCAGGAAGACATCTGGAAATAAACGAGGCACAATTCAGTTAGAGAAAGCTTATTAGACTTCTCAGGAAGGAGATTTCTGGCCACAAGTGACTGGAATGTTGAGTTAAGAAGAAAAAAAGTGCAGAGGGCTCATGTTTTAGCATACAGAAATGCATTCAGTACAAAGAATCCCCTGGAAACTAGGCACAAATGCTACCCATCACCTTAGAAGTAGATCCCTTCATATTTTGTCTCAGCTAGAATATGAGTCCAAAGAGAAGGTGGGAGCTGATTATAGAAATGAGAACAAAAGCATTGGACTACCAGGCCAGAATAGCCTTTGTGATGGTGACTTCATGACTCTCCAGTTAGGCATCCAAGAAATCCTTAGGAAGACACAGATTCTGGCCCATCACCTCACTTAACCCCTCACTTCACTTTTTCTATTAACTGCAGAGGCATCTGAGGGCTGACCTTGAGAATGGACCACGCTTTGAAAGCATGGCTTTGGAAACCATGGTCCATCAATGATTCCCTATCTTAGCACTTAAATTACAATAATGAAGTCAACTGGACAAGACTGCCTTAAAGATTAAAAGAAAAAGTGTCTGAGACATACAGAAGCTTTATCCCCAAAATAAGTCCGATCAGTAAGGATCACAGACAAGCAAAGTCTGATGCTGGGTAACTGGTTCTTCCTTCATGTTGACTGGTAAAGTTAAGTATATCATTTAGTCATGAGATTTAATAAACATTTTTAATATGTTTTATACAGTAGATAAAGAAAAATTCATCTTTGAGGTACTTTTAACAAAGAGGGAGATCATGGGACATGACTTTCCTATATTACTGATGACGTCAAAGAGAGCAGACACACAGCTAGAGATATAAATGCATTTGATAGAACATGAGCGGAGGTCTGGTGGGTAGGGACACTGGATACATAGAGGGAGCAAAGGGAAGACCTTTTGTTAAATTCTACAACTGAGGGTGGTTTCCAAGGCAGTATCTGACTCCTAAGGATTTTATTTGTGATTATGAGAAAGGATTGAAAACAATGGCTTTGCAGGAAAGATTAAATGTGAGGTTTGGAATGCTGCCATAGTAGTAATAATTCTGTGCTTTTGACTCATTTTTTAAAAAGTACGATCAAACTTCAGCTAAAGCCTTTCCTTCTGCCAGAATGAATACCTGAGAGCAAAGCTCTAGAAATAATTTTGTTGCAGCACAGAGTAATTCTTAAACCTGACAATGAAGACAATAAAAGTTTGATAATCTCCATAACAATATTAGTCCTTCCCTGAATTCTTACTGATTTGTACACTAAACCCATGATATGATAAACATTCCAGGCCCTCTAATGTGTGGGGCTGTTAATGACTCCCGTAGATTTTTTTCCAGAAAAGAATCTTTAAGGCAATTTCTCAGCTGCATTCAGAGGAAAAGGGTGTTTGTTATTTTGAATCCTAAAGGAATACCAACCTCTAATGATGATTAAAAACAAAGCTTGTTTCTCCTCTCTACACCGTAATATACTTTCCAGGACAATTACTCTTTAAACACAAGAATTAGATCTTCTGACAATTTACCATCGCAGAGTTTAAATCCACAGTGCTGACGGTTATTTATGGCATGAAGTAAGCTCTCAGTATTAACTCAAGAACATTCCATGTGCCTAAGGTTGTGACATATTCAATAAAATCCAATAAGCAACCAAGTACACCAAAGTGTGAAACATCTATTGCCCCAAGCTGTTAACAGGAAAGCTGTCAAAAGGTCAAATTTGTGATATAGCAGGTTCATAGTTTTTGGACAAAAAAAATGGAAAATATGCAAATTTATTTTAGAATGACTCAGGGCCATAGAATCATTCCAAATATAGAGGAAAAATAATTCTTAATTTATTAATAACAAGTGCAAATATTAGAACTGAACTCAGAAGGAAAAAATAAAAGCTAGAAGCAAAATAGTGAAATCCATGATTTTAAAACCATATGAGAGGATTAGAAGTTAAGTCTACATAATCTAATGTCCATGAACTCCAGGATATAGAGTTGGTTTTTTTTTAACTTATTTTAACTTCTGTGATTGGAAAACTGGGAACAGACCAAACTCAAAAACAAATCTTGTGCACTTTAGAGTTTATAGAATTAGTCCAGCAGAATGTATTTTGTTTGGAGAATGCAGTGGCTATGAAGGAAGAATCTTCTTTAAATGGCTGTTAAAACTAGACAAATCTCAGCCATTCATTCTTTCCATAGCTACTCTATGGTTCTCTTTTTCCTCGCTCCTAACTCTTTCAGATTTGGATTCCATGTCTTCCACCATATCATTTACTTGGTTTACCTTAACACAGTCTCTTGAGATAAAACGCTGGGGGCTGGGAGGGATGTCTCAGTTGGAAAAAAAACACTCATTGCACAACCATTAGAACCTGGGTTTAGTATGTAGCACCTACATATAAGCTGTGTGTGGTCACACACGTCCATAATTCCAATGCTAGGGAACAAGAGAGAGGGAGATTTGTGAGGTTTTAGCCACCCAGTGTAGCCAAATCAGGTTCACTGAGAGGTTCTCTCCTCCTTCCCCTAATCCTAAAATTAAGGTGGAAAGAAATAAGGACACTTGACATGGACTTCCGGCCTCCAAATATGTGCTATATGCATACACAGACAAATACACATACCCCATACCACCGTACACGAACAGTTCAACCCTTAACTGACTGTAAACCTGTATCTCCAAAGCTGATCCTTTCACTGCTCAATATACTAACACCAAGGAAGGGAATACATGAAGAAAAGTAGCAAAGGACTCAGGCAGGCACAGACTGGGCTCTGTTACTAGATATTGGGGACGTGTGGACCAATCAGCCACGTGGACAAGTGGAGGATGGCTAGAGAGGTTGAGGTTTCACACCCAGCCAAACCATCACAGACATGGTTCTGCGGTTCTTTTTATTTTCTCCAGAAATGTCTCATTCTTCTGTTGCTCAGCCGTCATTTCAAAACCTACCCTGCTCCCACTGCTGATTCTGTCTTCTTACTCAGTAGATGGGATCCCAAACGTCTATTTGTTCTAATTGCCTTAGTGATGTTTCTTACACACAAAGAGGAGTTGGAATGTTCACTGAAGGAACAGGAGCCATTGAAAGAGGAGTTGCCTTGTCTGCCACCAAAATTGTTCTCTCCCACTGTGTCTACCAAAGACAGTCCTTGCCTTCTTCACCACGAAGCAGCTCCGGCTCTTGTCATGAGAACGTTGTCTTCCTATTGTTCTAGAACTTCAGCCTATCCTCTTTTATTCTCTATCTGCCAGCCACTGTCCATTTGCCGCCCTCGCTGTTGTTCTGTAAGTAGACTTCATCTAAAGGGCATCTGTCCTCATTTGTCCCCTTCCACTCCTTCCTTTCAGCCTCAGGCCTCCACCAAATAGGTTTAATCCTGATATCTGACACATCTGACCCTGACAAACTTTATGTTACAAAACATAACTGTTATTTCTAAACTCTCATTTGCATTTGATGGTGGCCCATTCCACCCTCCCTGGAACACTTCCGTCCTTCAGCACTCAGAATGTCAGACTTCTCACTACTCCCAGCCTCCCTGACCCTTCATTTCTCTGCCAAGTCTTCCACATCCTTCCAGTGACAGACGCTCTATATGCCTCCACCTTCTGGGCCTTTTCTACCTATTTTCCTTCCCTTGGTAGCTGTGTCCATTCCCCTAAGTTTAAGTATCAACGACTCACTGACTCTCCCGGCTGTATTTCCAATCTGTATGCCTTCTCCAAACTCTAACCTTATTACAAAACAAAGTAAAGCCTTGACAACGTGTACAGAGACAAACTAAGTAGTTCAACTCCTTTCCAGGTGTGCCCACTTTGTCCTCTTCTTTCTCGCATTCCATAAGTATTTCCACCTCACTGCTAACAGATGAAAAAGAAATAGTCATTCTTGAATATGCTATCCAATATCTTTTCAACGTTTCAATGTATCTTCTTTGAGTTACATGCACACTATATTAAGAGAATGATTCTTCCTCAGCACTTAAGACACTAGTCTCCTGGCCAAGTCTCTCTTGCCTACATTACTTGTAAAGTCTTTCAATTCATGGCATGGTTTCACTTCCATCAGCCCATAACTCACTGTCAACACAGATGCTACAATAATGCACTTAAAATCCTTGCTAATGTGCCTTCTTTCCTGTGAAGGGCTCTTGTCTCCTCAATGGCACCTGACTCATTTAGTACTAAAGACCGTGTCTTCACAATGACCTCTAAGCCACTACACATTTACTTGATCCATTCTATACTTTTCATACGGCTTCATAAACGATGGCTTCCTTGATGTGCCTCTGACACTCTCGGCCCTCACCCAGGTAGGTGCTTCCAGATGCCTGCTACCTTCACCATCAAGATTTTGTTTAAAATTTACACCCCCAATGTTACCTTCTCTGCCCCCTTTTTAATTAAAATGCGTATGTCATCCAACAACCCTCCTTTCTAAACTCTGCTATCATTTTTCCTGCTTTTCTGTGCTTTTCCACATAAATGCTCATTGTACTTGAAATATTGAATGTTTTCTTTATGTGATCTAATTCTCCCATTCTCTAACTACAGTGCAACAACCCCTCTATGGTAGAGATTTTACTCACTCTTTTCTTTGGTACATCTTCAATATTCATAACAAAACCTGGCATAGAGCTGGTACTTCATCAATATTTGTTGAATAAATGTCTCTAATAAATTGAAAATACAGATACAAAACAATAGATGCTGACTTATCTCCATGAAGCTTCAGTCTGATAATTAAAATATGTAAAACAGGCAGCACAGGTCCTGATTAATAAACACTAATTTCCTTATAAATGGCTTCTCCATGTCCTACATTAGTAACAGTAGGCCATACAGAACAGTAGACCTACTTATTCAAACGTGTGTCATTTTTGGAAAACACCTTTGTAGTCTAGCTATAAAAACAAGCAGTTGAGTTTTATAAAGTCCACTGCACAATGGTAAATAAGAGTCAGTACACAAATAAATGTGCTAATAAGGAGTTCTTGGGTTGTCAAAAGGCCAAAACTTCCTTTGAGGACTAAAGAGCATCAGCATTGGCCAAGGCAACGCTAAAGTGTTTGGATTTGAAATATAAAAATACAGTCAGCTTGACTCATCTCCACAAATAAGTATTAAGTCGTCCTAAGACTGAAAACCCTTGTTCAGGGATCATTTCAAAACAACACACCTTAACCTGACCAACCACAGCACACGGAGAAAAAAAACTTGTTCTTGTTTTCATTCACTTGTCAAACTTGACCAGCCGGTTGCCCAGCTTGTCACTAGGAACCCCAAGCTAAGCAAAACAATTAAATGACAAATGATGGGAAAGAGCCAGCTGTGATGCCTCTTCACCTCCAGCTCTCAGTAAAGAAATCTTTAAGAATCAGCCACAGCTCTGCCACTGGGACTGTGTGTAGCTAGGCAATCGCCTCCTACTGTGGCAACCCCTGGAAAGGAAGAGATCTTCTGCCTTTGGCTGTCTATTAGGTAAAATAACCTGTAAGACAACTCCCAGCTCACACATTTGGCATGAAGTGTTCTTGCAGACTGCAATCCTGGGTGAGGTGCAGACAACCCCTGTAGTGTATAGAATATCAATGAAGCAGCTATTGTTATGCTAAGTGCATATGTTGAGTTGGCCAACAATGCAACCAAATCTACTTAGCTATTGGTTTCCAACCTTCAGTCTCCCTACTGGGCAACTCTTCAGCCTTGGAGTCAAGAGAAGATCCATAAAATCAATGGTTAGAAATGACTACCCTAGAAAAAAAATCTCCAATTTCATGAAGAAATGGGCT
Source organism: Ellobius talpinus (assembly GCA_001685095.1). Taxonomy (NCBI): domain Eukaryota; kingdom Metazoa; phylum Chordata; class Mammalia; order Rodentia; family Cricetidae; genus Ellobius; species Ellobius talpinus. The sequence goes on from LOJH01034358.1 coordinate 12,034, forward strand.
TCTTTGATTGACAGCTTCTATCTGATGCTGCCGTCAGCTACATCACCTTCACCCTCCTCAGTGACAAGGCTGGCCATAAAAAATGCCTCAGTACTGTTTCTTTTTGTCAGCTCTTTTATCTCATCATGTTTATTACTGTGCATCTGTCACCTGATGTCAAAAGAGGTACTGGAAGAAAGTCAAGGTTTTGTTTAAGTAAGTTCTGTCAAATTAGACAAGGTCACATCAAACACTCAGTTCGCTGGGGAACATTAATGTGTCTGGAAGCATGCCTGGAACCTCTGAGAAGCACATCTCGTCAGCTCTCCTCTTAAAACATATCTTTAACCTGACCCATCCCTTCTATCTCATTGCCATGGTCACCCAAGTCCCTGTTGGGCCTCAGCTAGAGTTACAAAACCTCTTGGCTCCTGCTCTTGCTGAGCTCCTGTGCATAGCATGCATAATGACATTTAAAATGTGACTCAGGCCATTTCATTTTCTTGCTCAGCATGCCTGCATAGCTTCTTGACACTAGCATAAAATCCAGACATATCACCTTGAACTACAGAACCCACAATCCCTGCCCTTGCTTCTATCTGACATTTTTCTTTCCTTTCTCTTGCTTATTTTCTCTGCTGTAACCATCTCAGAATCTTCACAATGCCAAGGCCATGTCCAGTGTTTATCCACTCTCAGTTCTTCTAGTTTCTGACACAACACAAGTAAGACGTGGAAAACAAGAGAATGGTTCTCATAGAAATTTTTAGAAACAGAAAGATGCAAAAGCATCCCTACTCAGCGAAAGGATGGTCAAAAGCATCAAATGATGCAGAAATGGAGGTGGAATACAATCAAATTTTAGGGATGGGAAAGATGGCTCAATTTATACAGCCATTTCTCCGCAAGTGTGAGGACTAGTTATCAACGTCCTCAGGAGGATGGGGACAGGTGACAAATGGAAAAATAAGCCCCCAGAAAATGGGCAGACAAAGTGTGATATACAGACGCTAAAATAGAAATCATAGAGCTTAGATTTTAAATTATTTTGAAAATCAGAAGAAGCCTACTCTGTCAACTAAAGCAACAATGAGAAATATTTATTTGAGAACACACTAATATTCAATGAATTTGTAAAAGATAAGCCTTCATTTCTGGTAGAAGGGGAAGTTAGTATGTTACAACTCCTCAAGTCCACTCTAGGTCTATACCTTGAGAACATCTGAAAAGCATGATAATAGGTGGGTTGAATAAGAATGTTTATGGCAACATTCATTGTGTATGTGTGTGTGTGTTTGCATGCGCACTCATGTAGGTACAAAAACCATGTGTATACTTGCATGAAGACATTCAGTGTCTTCCTTGATTGTTCTCTATCATATACTGTCTCTCACTTCATCTATAGATCACCAATTAAGTTAGTCTAGCTAACCAACCTTCTTGATTCTCTGTCTCGGCCTACTTCCCAAGTGTTGGCATTGGAGATGAAATGCATACCAGTCTGGCATTATCTTGGGTATTGGGGAAATGAACTTTGGTCCTCATGATCAGACAGTAAGTGCTTTACCTACTGAACCATCTCTCCAGTGCCACAACACTCTTCCTTACAGATAAAGTCCAGAAACCAATTGGGATGCATCCTTGTCAGTAACACATACATAGTCTCATATCCACAAAGACATGTACCTCAAAATACAAAACTCAATGAAAGTTTATTTCAGAAGACAATATCCTACTTAAAGTATAAAATCTTAAAACCACTCAAATTGTACAAAAGGAATATGGAGGTAGCAAAATACAGGGAAAACAAAGAAACTCACAGTCATTACTTCTGATAGGAAGAGGCACAAATACATAATCAGCTCTAGGCATCAAGTGTATTTCCAAGGAACCAGCTATCTTCATTTACTGAAGATATGATAGGATTGGATTAGACTTTCTCATCTTTCATCAGTTGTATGTCTTTATTTTATATAGTTTTAACCTATGATAGAAATCACATTGGCAATTAGTAAAATGGTCCATGTGAAAAATAAAATGACTTTCTCATACAAACTAATGGAATAGGTCTTGACCTGTAGCAGCCACTAAAATATATTTGTTCTGTTCTCAATTCATCTCTGTGATTCGCTGACATAGCTCTGGGTACATTGTGATACTTGACCTACTTGTGACTCAGATTCAACTGCAAAATTACTGGACTACTGGCTGTGTCTCCCACTCATTAGAAAATGTCGAGAGATAAGGGCTTGGAAATAGTCTGGTTGAAGATTCTATGATGACAATTAAGGTGGTCATCAATCTGACTACAGGGGAAGATGAGTATAGGCATCCTCTCCACTGTTGCTTAGAGTCTCAGCTCAGGTCATTTTTGTAGATTCCCTGGAATTTTCCTGGCGACATGTTTATCTCTAGCCCTTTAATGGCTCCCTCAATCAAGATATCACTTTCCTTTCTCTCCCTCACTGTCCTTCTCCCTTCTTGAGCATCCCATTCCCTCATGTTTTTTTCCTCCCCCTGATTCTCCCCTCCCCTCCCCTTCCCAGCAACTGATGGAAGCAGATACAGAGATCTATAGTGAAGCACTGGGCCGAGTTACAGGACCAAACTAGGTCCACTGAATGTGTGGGAAAGCTATGAGGCTTGGGCAGTCTGTGGGGCCAGTGGCAGTGGGACCAGGATTTATCCCCAGTGCCTGAACTGGCATCTGAGAGCACGTTGTTTTTGCAGGGATACCTTGCTCAGCCTAAATATAGGTGGGAGGGCCTTGGTATTGCCTCAAAGCTGTGTCAGACGTTGTTGACTCCCCATGGGAAGGCTTACTGAGGAGTGGATGAGGGGGGAAAGGTGGAAAGGAAGGAGGGGAGAGAATGGGAATGGGACAGCTATGTGAAATGAGAAAAGATTGTATTGAAAATTCCTAATAGAAGAAAAAAGATAAAAGAAAGAAATGTTCTTGTTTATTGCAGCCTGACTCAGTAAATACTAAACTTAGGACCCTGTATCAGAGGTGATATGGAAGGCCACACCCTGTTCTATAATACAATGTGAACATGTCAGTTTTGTCTTAAAAAAGTGGAAAACTATGGAACAACATCTGTAGATGATGGTCATGTAATAATTCAACTTTATAGAGAATGTCCTGGATGCTTGGTAAATAAGAGATTGAAGCAAATTAAGCAGACACAGTAAAACTGATCAGGGTCTTGCTTCACAGATTCCAGTGCCAGTAAGGGCGCTTGTCTTGGGACACCCTGGTTTAAAAAAATTGGTATAGAATTGGAAATAACTTAAAGGATTATGGCAAGTCATCATTCAACTCAATGACAAATGGTAAATATAACAGAGGGGCATAAGTGAACAATGCACAGTGACTCTGCCAGAGTTTGTGGCTCAACAAAGGAAGGACAGGACCAGTTACAATTTCCTCGGGCAGTCAATAGTGCTACAGACCAATGGATACTGTCCAGGAGAAATTCCTCCATTTCTAATCAGTATGCAGATTGTTGTCAATATTACTTTCAGTTTGAGTTTGAAGTGTTATTGGTGCATAGATAGTAAAAAGCAGGGAGTGTGTGGATTAGGAAACTGAAAAAAATAAAAATATACAAATTCTACAATTACAAGGTGGAGAGGGACGCAAGGTCTTGCATATGGGTCACATCATCTGAAAATTTACTACAGAAAAGACCACTGTCTACCTCAGCAGTATACAGACAAGTAGAGGACAGCCCTTGGCATCGAAGGAGAAGAAATCATGTGCGTTGAAGAGCAAGCAGGAACATGTACGTGGGAAGTTGTGTCGAGAGATTTTCACTTAGAAAATACTGAGCCAGGTAAATCAAGAGGCAAGAGAAGAAGATGACTGAAAACTATCTTTTATGATTTTTTAAAAAATGTCTGAGCAGCCATGAGCCCTGGCCCGTTCCGCTTGCAGCGAGGCGGACTGGTGCAGGCAGCACAGTGAGTCTCCAGAAGGTGCAGAGTCACAGTCGCGGCCGCAGCCGCGGTGGCGGGCGGGCGGATGGGAGACATGTGGGCAG
>LOJH01034359.1:0-10369 GCA_001685095.1 Ellobius talpinus
TAGAACAGGATGGTACCTAGTGCGCTTGTTAAAGATGGTACCCTGTGAGCTGGTTAGAACAGGATGGTACCCAGTGCACTTGTTAAAGATGGTACCCAGTGCGCTGGTTAGAACAGGATGGTACCCTGTGAGCTGGTTAGAACAGGATGGTACCCAGTGCGCTGGTTAGAACAGGATGGTACCCAGTGCGCTGGTTAGAACAGGATGGTACCCAGTGCACTGTTTAAAACAGGGTGGTACCTAGTGCGCTGTTTAGAACAGGATGGTACCCAGTGCGCTGGTTAGAAAGTGTTCTGTGTACTATTGTGCATATCATATTTTTCTTAAAAACCAGAGTTTGAGAACTATTTTAAAGATATATTTGTAAATATCTTTCAGATGGCAAAATAAAGTTGCTAAAGACAGAATACTATGTGCTAGTCTTTCAGGATCAGATTAAATGAAAATTAGACCTGTCTCACATAGGTTTCAAAGTTATCCAAATTTAATTTTTTAAATTGAAATATTGAGTTGAAATACTATTTTAGTGTTTTTTAAAAAAGTATTTTAAAGGTAGATGGTACTCTGGTGTGTGTGTGTGTGTGTGTGTGTGTGTGTGTGTTGAGCCAGAGCTAGCTGGCAAACATTCTCTATGACATGGTTACCCTTGCTGTCTTTTCTCATTTCTTTGTGTCTCCCTATTTTCACTTCCCCTGAGTCCTTGCTGTGAGACAAGAGAGTGGGGATTATTTTCTAGCAGACGTCATACACTCTAGACAAGTGTTCCACCACTGAACTAGCCTTCCAACTTTCAGCATCACCTTCAAAATTTTAAATTCAATTTATGTCAGTCTTTTTTACATTTAGTGAAACCAAGCAATGAGTTAAAATACCCTCTCACTTCATTTTTTAACAAATAACCATTTAAAACAAAACAGATGGTAGACAAAAAAAGTTATACATGTCAAGATCACCAATTTTAAATAAAATTTGCAGCAATATTAGTTTATATGGATTATTATTTACACAATGATTATTAATAATCACTGGGGGTGGCATTAGATTTTACTCTTTTTGTTACTGTTCCAAATTGTGGTCATTTTCCTTCTCTTCTATTGTCCTGCAGCACTGTGGAGAGAGAGAGAGAGAGAGAGAGAGAGAGGCAGAAACACCTGCTTTTGGTTGCATCAAGTTACAAACATGATAAAAAAAATCGTATCATTCAAGAGCCACACTGGCTTTCATATAAATATTGAACTTAAGTCCTCCAACTGGAAACAGTTCTTCCCGTACTTAATTCTTACATTATATGCTATGAACAAATGGCTTGTGTTCTGTTTCTGGCATTGGGAGTGTTTTGATTGCCTCTCCGTGTAAAGCCCCCGCCAGCTGGTGTAAACTATAGTTTACATACACCTTCTATGTACTGATTATCGAATATAAATTATTTTGTTTAGGGGCAGTTCTAATATTGCTATGACCCAAATTTACACTGCAATGTTTTCTGACCCAATAAAAAGATTGAATTTGCTGTCTTCAAGATTAAGCGTGTGTACGCCCGCGTGCGTTCACGTGTGCATCCGCAACACACATATGCAGATACATGTCTGTGTCAGCACTGGTGTTTTGGTACAGATGCATATGTGCGTACTTTTTTTCTATCTTAGAGTTTCAACGCTATGAGAAATGTTAGTCTGATGGGAAAAATAGACACTATTAACTTGAAGCTGCTGAGCTTTGAAATCATTGATGTAGCATCTCCTGGTATAGTATGTGATTTGCGAGTGAAATGTCCCCTACTGGAAATCCTCCTCCTTACTTTGCAGCTCCCTCTCTGCTCTCCTTTGTGTTACAGGTTTGTTGTGTTTGAGCGTAATTTCTGGGTGAAATTCCCCTTTGCCTCTGTGAATGTTGTTTGTGGCAGAGAACTGTGCCTCCTCAGCAACTCTAGACCTGGAGCCTGTGGACTCTATCTGCTGGGCTTCAGAGGAAAGAGAGATCTGCTTAATTTTGTCTCAGGTGAAAGAGTCTCGCAGTTCCTAACCTAAGCTACTGAGACGGTCCCATTTCCTCCTTGTCCCACTAGTGAGATGATGTACGGTATAAAGTATCCAGTGAGTGTTAAGACTTACTGAACAATGTCTTAGCTTTCTAGTTTTCTTGTTAGGGCAGACGATGACGATTGTTGCCTCTGTGTTAACTGTTAAATGGAAGTAAGTGCTGATTCACTAATTTATATTCTTAGATGCATATCAAGCCAAAATCAACGGTTAGTTTTGAAACCTTCCCCATATATCGTGAGATTTTGAAACTGGGAAGGTGAGCTGATGAAAGCCCAAGGTCTTTTAAATTCAGAGGTGAGAGAGCTGGGAACTACAGCCCAAACTGAAATTTCATTTATACATGCTAATTCTTTTGTCGTCTTCAATTAAAGATCACGTTATGAAAAGCTGTTGATGAGAGCTAATGTTCAGAATTCCCTGGGCTGGTAGCATCTAATGCATGCCTGACTTCTCCTCCCTGCCTTTTAAAACCATTTGAAAGTAGATCGTATAATTGACTGAACTATAAATAGTCTATTGTTGTATAGACTTTTGACTAATATCAGGTTGAAAGTTGTAACGCTTGTAAGATAAGCATCACTGGTCCTTATGTTAAAGCATTTCTGTCATGTGCTGTCATACATCTCAACATTGCTGTGATATGATAGCATTGCTTTGATCTAATGGTTCCAAAATCAAGAGATAAAAGGGAAGATAGTGCAATTGTCGATGCTGTTTCTCAGTGAACTTAGCATGACTACAAAAGACTGAGTAGACTTTATCCATGCTTTTCCATTTACTTTCCTGATTAAAGCAGGCATTTTAATATAATGACTGGAAAACATATTCATCGCTTTCTAAAATGCATTATTTGGTGAAGTTTGAAAAATTGTCTCTAAAAAACATCTTGGAAAGACTTGACTGTCATTTAAATCAATTATAGGTTTCTAAATCAGCTTATAGCATACAAGTCACCTTTGGATGGTCAGGAAGCTTTCTACAAATATTACATAGAGCAACAATCAAGTGGTTGGATATAGGATTCTTACTGTAAAATAAGAAATAATCCACTTAAACTTTTGACAATGCTTCAAAGGATTAACAGTGTTACTAGAGATAATTCCTGCTTTAAATGAGTTACTTCTCAACTTCCTCCACTTTGCTGTATTGTCCTTCGGTTCATAGTTTCATGGTCGTTCCACAAGGCTCAATGCACCTCAAATGATTCTTCTAGTGGTAAACAGTACAGAACAGGTGATGTTAGAATAAATCAAAGGAAGACGCACAAAGGTGATTGGCTTGGGGAGAAAAAGAGCGGCAGCCTCAAGCCTAGTGACGGTGGGCTTTCCTTGATGGCAGAGAAGATGCACATTGCTGACAAATTCCTGCCCAGGCAGGGCTTCAGGAGTAGCAGCTGGCTATGCTCATCTGCTTTGGGCTGCAGATTCTGTTATTGGATACTTTTGGAGCTAATCATGTTGAATATGTCATGTTGATGAGGAACTGGAATGAATTCCATTCTTTACCATTCAGATCTAGAATCTAAGTGTGGGGGGAGTAACTTTTCTTCAGGTATAGAGCCAACAAAGATCAAAACCAGAAATGGATATGGTTCTTTAACTGTGTGCATTCGTGTGCGTGTGAACATTTATAAATTGTAGTTCTAGAAGGTAAAAATGTCCACTGTAGAACTTGAAGAGCAAACAGTCTGTACTTGGCATTTCTCTTCTCACCTACTAACTAGTACTACTTTGATTGGACAGGAGTAAGGAATGAAAGAGAATGATCCAAATCCCATGATTTTAGAAAGGCGGTCCACCTACTGGGCCCAGCAGATCGGCCATTTAACACGTGCTATGCACACGAAGGCATCATCATTGTGATGCTTTTTACACACAGACCGTTTGGAGACACTGATGCTTTGCTCGCCAAGTTAGTTTGCCAACCTTTCTGTTTGCATGGAGCCTTGTAACTGAATTAAATAATTAATTGTTTCTCTGCATGGTCTTCCTTGGTTTGTTTGCAGGGCATTTGCATAGCTCTTGTTAAATTAGAACGGTATGGGCCAGCCTTAGGTTACAATGCTTCTGTTTTGTTCTTAGTAAAAATCCCATATCCAAGCACTTCTGTCGCTAACTGATACTCTATTTTGTAATATTTGTAGCAAGCCTCCTGACCTCTGGGACTACTGCCACAGTAGCCTTGTTGCGAGATGGTATTGAACTGGTTGTAGCCAGTGTTGGAGACAGCCGGGCTCTTTTGTGTAGAAAAGGAAAACCCATGAAGCTGACCACTGACCATACCCCAGAAAGAAAGGATGAGAAAGAAAGGTACTGCCGCCATGACCACCCATTTTATGGGGTGATAGCTGTAGTTGCCATAGAAATGGAATGTGGCATTCCTTATGCTGGTGTAAAACCCCAGGGCCTCTTTGCAAGCACTGCAGTGCATAGCCACTACCTCGGGCCAGATTTTGTTTGGGGTGGTTTGGGTTTGTCGAGACTGGATCTCACCATGCAGCCTAATCTGTTTTCTCCTTTCTCAGCCTCTCAAGTGCTGGGGTTATCAGGGTGTGTACACCATATGTGGCCTAAGTTTTTCATTTTTATCTAATTTGTTTAAGGACTTAAAAGTTTTGGCATTTACCGTGGGCTTACCTTAAACTCAAAATCCTTCTCAGCCTTCCCGAATTCTTGGATTGTGAGTATGGGCTGACATAGAAGGCTCCGGATTTCAATTTTTAAAGTTGGTATTTAAACCAGTGCTTTAGTTTTCTATATTATTGTCATCATCATCATTATGATTAATTTTATCTTTTCCTAACTAGGATCAAGAAATGTGGTGGGTTTGTGTCTTGGAATAGCTTGGGACAGCCCCATGTAAATGGCAGACTCGCAATGACAAGGAGTATTGGAGATTTGGATCTTAAAGCCAGTGGCGTAATCGCAGAGCCCGAGACAACAAGGATTAAGGTAAGAAGGGGTCAGAAACACTGGGTTATCCATGGGGAATGACCCGAGACTCGGCTCCAGCTGCTGGCTGTCCTGAAAGATTTACCTGAAGGAAATGTGTTTTTTAAGGGGAACTAATGTGTGCAGAATAAACTTTCTAAGTGAGATGCTAGTTTCCAATCTGAGGAGGGTAATGTCTTTGGCTTTTGTTTTCCCCTGGTAGAGGGACTCTGTGGCCCATCCTTTCCCGAAGCCTGCCATACAGAGGCATTCTCTCAGCTCGGGAGTCATTCTTGGCCTCCCTTCTCCACTCAGTTCAACACTCAGTGTGGCACCTCTTTTACTCTAAACTGAGCCCAACATGATACAGGTCCTGCTGCTTGCTTCTCTAGAGCTCTTGAGTCAGCACAGTATAATGTAGGCTTTCACAAATGGTAGGGCATGAATGTTCAGAATTCAAGGAAGGATTTCCGGCCTTAAAAAGATGTCTCATTCCAGGTGGTGGTAGTGCACGCCTTTAATCAATCCCTACACTGGGGAGGCAGAAGCAGGACCATCTTTTCAGTTTGAGGCCAGCCTGGTCTACAGAGCTAGTTCCAGGATAGCTAGAACTACACAGAGAAACCCTGTCTCAAAAAAAAAATAAAAATAAAAAAATACTCATTTTATGAAAAAAAATACTTATGTAGGATTTGCTTTGTGGCAATCTCTGTTCAAAAGAGATATAACTTCCTTTGCTTTAAAAGGAAGAGAAACAAATTGAGATAATAACACAAGTTAAAGCATATAGAGGCTCACACCATCGAGTGATGGAAGGGTCAGCCAAATAATATAAGCCGCATTTAAATCCAGACTCTCAGCGTTTGGCTGTCTGGCCTCTTTCTTGGTATTGCTAGGTAAAAGTTTGGTTTGTCCCAGGTGATATTGATTCTCAGCTACATTTTCAGTTTGCCCATGAACTCTGACCCACATGGCCACTCTGCAAAACAGATAAAGTTTCCACGCTATTGGATCACTGGAAGGTACAGCCTAGTTTTAATCATATCTGTTTGCTTCTGATTGCAGCTCTACCATGCAGAGGACAGTTTCCTGGTCCTCACCACAGATGGGATTAACTTCATGGTGAATAGTCAAGAGATCTGTGACTTTGTCAACCAGTGCCATGATCCTAATGAAGCAGCCCACGCGGTAACTGAACAGGTGACGTAGCGGAGCTTCTGGTGGGAAATTCCCAGAGAGAAGACGATGAAGGACAGCAGAGGCCTCTAGTGTTTTAGCTTGAGTGTTACAGTGAATTTTAATACAGGGTCTCTCAAATGCTGGGTGAGCACTCTCCTACTGAGCGAGGCACAAAGCCTTGAGAATAATAGAGATCTTACTGTTTAGCTTTGCATCTTGTTGTTAGTGGAATCGACTTATAGAATGGGATTTTAATAATTCATATTTCAGGACCGGAGAGATGGCCCAGAGGTTAAGAGCACTGGCTACTCTTCCAGAGGTCCTGAGTTCAATTCCCAGCAACCACATGCTGACTTACAACCATAATGAGATCTGGTGTCCTCTTCTTGTTTGTAGGCATACACGGAGGCAGAACACTTTATTCATAATAAATAAATAAATATTTTAAAAGATCATATTTCTTGTTTGTTTTTCCTCATTGCCTGTTATTTTATCACCATTTTTAATGGTTACTTTAACAACTATATATTAAGTATAATGGTATATTTGATGCATACTGATACATTTTAAACAAGTTTTTCTCTTAAGATTTGTTTGTAAGCCTTTTACATTCCTTGAAGCTATTCATACCAGACATCTTTTAACTCAGGCTGTGAGATCTTTTGATCTGTTTGATGCTAACTGTAACCCTAAGCCCTTCTGAACAGTACTGACTCACTGTTAACACTCACTATTTGAAGTGGCCCCTTGAAGTGGTTTACAGTCCTGCTGCAGGCATTTTAGTTAATGCCCACTTAACCATCGTAGAAGGAATACTACAAACATTTTTGTACATACCCATTTCTGAGATTTTAGATTTTAAGTTAGTATACCAAGGGGTAGGTTTCTAGTATTGTTTTCAGACAAGCATTTTATATTTTGTTCTTTTTTATTCCTCTCCAAAGCTCTTAAGTTCTTCAACTAAATTCCTACAGGAAATTTTGTTGGTAAGAATTAGCACTTATTAAGGCTTTTCCATGATTGGCACCATGCTAAGGGTTTTGGGTATGTCCTGTTTGGGAGCTACTCAGCAGTGTTTCTCAGTTTAAAGCTGTTTCAGTTGCCAAGATTGCTATAGTGGAGGATACGAAATAGTTGGATAATCTATTATTCACGTGCAGTTAATAACCATAGTGGAACGTAGATACAGGGTTGAGACAGTCCCAAACTGTGTTAGATAATTGCATTTGTTATCTGTGTAGAACCAGTTGACTTCCTGGAGAAAGGATGCTGTCTGTTTGCACAGAAGTCCAACGACTCCAGCTCTTTGCCTTTCTCTTTCTCCCGGCTCCTGCAGGCACTACAATATGGTACTGAAGACAACAGCACTGCAGTCGTGGTGCCCTTTGGTGCTTGGGGAAAATACAAGAACTCTGAAATAAACTTCTCATTCAGCAGAAGCTTTGCCTCCAGCGGACGATGGGCTTGATCGCCAGCCTGGACTCAGGGTTCCTCTGCAGCAGGTGTCAGCGGGCATAGCAAGAAACTGGTAATACCTAGAAGGCCACCTGTCCCTGTGTGTCCTTGTGAACTGATAGATCCCAATGCAGTATAAGCTTACCAGCCATGGACACGGTAGTATTTTCATAAATCCTCATCACTATGTGCAACTGTACATGCTCAGCGTAAGCACCATGACAAAGCTGTGAAGCCATTGTGAGTCTCTGCGCTGAGTGGGAGAGGAAGTGGTTTGGTTCACTCGATGAATGGTAAATCTATGTGTTTTTGTTTTGTGATGCTAGAGAGTGAGTGAGTCTGGGGCTTTCAAATCTTTAAGATTACCAAGCAGATCTGGTTTCTTTTTAATGAGGTCGTTCTTTATTCAGTTGGACAGGTTTTTCTGAATTTTGACAGCTAGTCAGTGCGTTATCTTCAACTGTTTCTCTTTTCTTTCTCTCTGTTTAAAACAGTTCTCAATGGTTGTCCCTGCACTCCTTCTTTCAAACAGTCTTCCTACTTCAGCTTCCTGGGTACCTGGGACTCCAGGATGCTCCAACTTACAAGTGTCTTTTTGTTTGTTTGTTTGTTTTCATTTTTAATGTTTTAGAGACAAACAAGCATAGATTTACTAAAGAAAAGTACTCCCAGGAGATGCAGAAATTCCAAGGGAGGAATACCCACAAGTGTTATTTTTTTAATAAATGTTCCAAGGAGTCAAAATGAAGAACTTTTCTGTTACTGTATCTTGTATTCTGGACCATTTATTAATAAGCTTAACCCTGCAAACTTCTTCAGACAAAAGACAGGACTGAAGTGTATCCAGATTTGTAAATAGCTCTCTTGTGTATTTGAACTCTTTTTAGCCCCTTCCCCATCCATTCCTATTTTTCTGCAGTTAAATGTGCTATATAGCTCCAACTGTTCCTTAATCTCCAAAGGAGAATGTACAGACTCCTTGATCAAAACATGTACAGGGAAACACGGACAGCATTTCTGTTTATTGATGCCGTATGTAAGTTTGTTGTTCTGTGTTTTGTAAACAATATGTTTGTTTCACTTTTTCCGCACAAAATAAGCAAGTTGGGTCACTTGTTAGTAAAGATAATGTTGCAATGACTCCTACTGCTGTAGACATAGCTTGAAGTTTATGTCTCCATTTTCCTCATTTCTGAGATTTATGAGGGAGAATAAATCTTTTAGACAGTGTATTCAAAAATGTCAATTTGCTAGGTAAATTAGGAATGTAAACCTACACTTCTTTTTTACCTGCATATAAATTTGCTGTTAAACTGTGAATCCCTAAATGTGTGTTTGGAATTAATCTATAGTTTATTTTCACAAACTATGTAAATTTGGAATATGTGTGGTGAGTGTGTAAATATTTTGAAGTAATATAACTTTAAAGGGAACAGACTTACGGAGCCTTTATGAGTTAGCTTTTAATTATTGATATATTTATCCCGAAGGACACTCAACAGATTGAGTGGTTTTCTGTAGTAAACAATCAGTGATTATTATTAGATAACCACTTGGATTAAAAATATATATGGGGGCCAGATGTGGTGGCCTACACCTATAATCTCAGGACTTGCGGGGAGGAGGTAAGAGAAGCAGGATGGTAACTTTGAGATCAGCCTGGGGCTGCATAGCAAGTTCCAGGGAAGCCTGAGCCACGGCTTGTCTCCCAAACCAAAATATCAACAACAAATGGCTATAAGAGACATTGTATTATGCATAATTTATGTGGATAACCAAAGAACAGAAGCAGCCATATTGTGTGGTAATTTGAATATAAAATTATGTGATATGAAAAGATTAGGTAATGTTAAGGGTGACATGGAATTTTGAGGCAGAAACAAGAGAAAAAATAATGAAATATATATGCCTTCAAGTCTGGCATGCTTTCTTCCTTTATTTTTTGTTTTAAATACCTAGTAGAAAGAAGACGTCCCAAAATAAATTTTTTCGTCTTCTTGTTTTTGAGAAATGGAAGAAAATATATTTTCATTTTACCTACCTACCCTATTTAGAATAGGCTCAAAAAAATAATTTGAGGTCTTTTCATGGATGTTAGTCGGAAGGAGAAGAACATTTGCCAGGCATGTTAGTTTACATGTGCTGTTCCAACACGTAGGAGACTGTGGCAGAGGAATCCTGAATTTGCTATGTGCTGCATAGCAAGACCCCGGCTCAGGAGACAAACAAAACCCACAAGAAAGAGCAGAGTCTGTGTTTACTGTCTGAAATGAAGAGGTGTAGGGAGAATAGCAGAGCTGAGACACTTTCTTGTTGAATCAGGTGTTGGGACTGAATTACGGAAACAACTTTTAAGAGCATTGAGAACTTGTAAGCTAATGTGCGCATAAAAACGACAACATTCTGGAGTCTAGCATTCTGGTGTGTAGTGTTCTGCTGTGTAGCATTCTGGTGTGTAGCGTTCTGGTGTGTGGGTGCCATTTCTGCTCTTGAGTTCTTGGCATTACTGCTGTTCCTTCCCTACACCCCATGCCCCCCTTTTTTTTAACTTTGAAACCAGGGGTTAGAGTAAACTGGTGGAATTCAGAGACCTGAGGGTCATTGATAGATTGAGGTAAATTTAGATTTGACAAGGAGGAGTCTGTAAATAATGGCCTTGGGTGCACTTGACCCTGTTTCTAATGGAAAAGATTTTTGGTGCTGGTGGTGAGGTTTGGGGTGTGTGTGTGTGTGTGTGTGTGTGTGTGTGTGTGTGTGTGTGTG
>LOJH01034360.1:0-11140 GCA_001685095.1 Ellobius talpinus
AGAGACAGAGACAGACAGAGACAGAGACAGACAGAGAGACAGACAGAGAGACAGAGAGAGAAAATCACGGTGCCTTGGGGGTTGAGGGCAGGGGGCGACGGAAAGAACTCAGAGGAGAGATCCCCGGTTAGCACACCCCAAAGTGACGCCTATTGGCTCCTGGCACTCTGGGAGGATGGTACCGTATGATTTTCTTCAGTGGGGAGCCCTCCAGGGACTCGGGAGTGGGAACTGGGGCCCAGGTGTCGTTCCCTGGTATATCACTTCCCGCTCCTTTGGCAATGAGTAGGCATTGCGGAACTGGATGGGAGGGGGGGGCGGGAGGCATCTGTGTGTCTGGCACTTCCTCCCACGCTCAGGAACGAGGGTTGGAAGTTGATTTTGGGGAAGGGGACCGACAAGGTTTCTGTCCTGGGCTCCAGCTGCGCTCTCTTTCCCCTTTCTGGACTGCAGCTGCCTAGCCTCCTGCCCAGCTCCGGGGTAAACACCGGCTGGAGAGAGGTCGAAGAACTGAAACCGGATCGGCCAGTTCCCGGCCCCGCCTTCGGGGACACGCCTCCTCTCCTAACCAGGCGTGTTTCCGCTTGGCCTGCGCCCTGTCCAGGGCCAGTGCTTTCAGAGCCTAGGACTCTGGGCCCATCCAGCCACTGGGATTAGTTGAGCACGGGGGACTAATCCCGGATGAGCCATGGTGTAAACCCGGATTGACTGGGGGGACGGTGTGTGGGGGGGTCGGTCGCTGGTGCCCCTTCATCCATTCCCATAGGCATGGCATGATGGGGTCTTGAGTCTCACTCCAGGTCTCTGCTACTTTTGAAGTGCCCTGCTGTGTGTTTGTTGAGGGGTGAGGATGGATGGGGGGAAATGCTCCAGAGCTAGAGAGCATGGCGAAGATGCAGTGCATCAGGCACCCACAAGTGACACGCATTGGTACTGAGGTGGGGGAAGAGAGGAGAGAAGCAAGGTTCTTGGTAGCCTTGAGTCCATTGGGTTAGGTCAGCTCCCTAGTTGAGTCTGCAACCCAGTCAGTCACCCTATACCCCAGCTACAGACTCACAAACCCTCCCTCTCTCAGTGGCCGTGGTGATGCCCCCAGACTTTAGATCTCACTGAATCAGGAGGCAGGTTAATCAGTGTTGATGGCCCAGATCCTTCCCACCCTGATTTGATTAGACAGTGGAGGATGGGGAACCCCTCCAGTTAAGGCCAAGCCCAGGAAAAAAAAAAGTCAAAGGTCAAAGGAGTTGAAGGAGATGGGAGTGGCCAGCCAGGTACCAGAATTCTGATCCTGGTTCACTTACTAATTCTACAAACATTCCCCAGCCTCTCCCTCTTACTAGTCCAGCACCAGATACTGGGACACCACAAAAATGACACATGATCTCTATGGGAAATGAAGACAGGTAAACAATGACCACATTTTGACTTGAGCCTGAAATTCTGGCTCAAGAACCACGAGGGTGGCTTCCTCTGAAGGCCAGAAGGCTTTCCCGGAGGGGTTGGGTCAAGGAAGAGTTTCAAAGGTTCAAAGGACACATGACTGAAAACTCATGGGGTGGGGTGGGGTGGGTGGGATGGTTCTTCTCTACAGGCAAAGGAAGTCCAAGTCTGTTTGTGAAGCCTGGAGGTGTCCTAGAAAAGCAAGAGAGGTTGAGTAGAAATACAAGCCAGAACTAGAAGGACCTGCTAGTCCATCTAAGAACTGGGGGGAGGAGAGGGCCAGAGAGTCTACACCTCCAAGAGAAAAGGTCAGATTTACATTTTTTATAGATTCTGTCTTCCTTCCTTGCCCAGTTTCTCTGGGGATGTCTGGGCTGTGGAGACACACAGACAGAAAGGCAGGAAGAGGAATCAGGTTT
The DNA here is from genome assembly GCA_001685095.1 of Ellobius talpinus. Lineage (NCBI taxonomy): Eukaryota > Metazoa > Chordata > Mammalia > Rodentia > Cricetidae > Ellobius > Ellobius talpinus. The sequence goes on from LOJH01034360.1 coordinate 1,860, forward strand.
GTTTCCATTTAGTTACCACAGTCCCATGTCCATCCATCACTTGTGGACTTAGTAGTAGCAGAAACCTGCTGTTCAACACCTAGAGTGACCTGGTTGGGGCCGAGTATCAGCCACAGTTTCTTTGTCTATAAATCGGGGATGGTAGTAGGGTGACTGTAAGATTTCAGTGGAGTCAATCATCTGTGCTGGCATCAGGGCACTGAGTTAGGCGGGGTCCTTACTCCCCCCCCCCNAACTTACACTCCAGTGGAGAAGACAGACAACAAACAAACAAATGAGGTAATTATAGACTGTGTTGGGAAGGAAACAGTGGGACAGAAGGAAGATAAATAGAGGTGGAGTAAGGGAAGGGGCTGCTTTATTCAGCATAGCCAGGAATCTTTTTGATTGTTGTTGAAGAATTCTAAGCTTTGGTGCTTAAGGAGAACGTTCAGGTGCTGGGAACTGCAGCTTCTAAGGGCTGGATATGGGAGATAGCCTTCCTTTTGAATCCCACTAAGATGCCAAGCTTCCTGAGGGCAGGTACCTTGAGCTCCTTTGACATCAAACTTTCAGGCTAAATCCAGGGGAAGCAAGTAGAAGAGAACGGTGTCCAGTTTTCTGACACCCTCTCCTACCATTCATTGGAATGGTGTCGGGGAGCTGTTGGTCTCTTTATTAGTCAACCAATCTGTCTGGCTGTTCTACAACTGCCTCACCCAGTTCTCGGTGAAGTTAACCCTAGACCAATTGAGTTCTGTTCACTCCTAATCTTTCTCTAGGCTTCTTCCTCTCTTTAGAGGCTGCAGAGGCAGGTTCTGTCCCTTCATAATCTGCCTGTCCAATGCCTGGACTAGATAGAATTTAGTATCTGACCTGGGAGAGAGTGTTCCCGGAGGAAAAATACCCAATATTTAAAGGTTTAGGTCCTCCAGAGTGCCCCCGCCTAGAACAGTCTCATTTCGGGTAGGTGACCTGGATCCCTGTCCAATTCCCCCTTGCAGAATGCTTCCTACACACCGATGCATTTCCCACAGAGCCGCCCGCCCCTACTGCAAAGTGCATAGAGCTCCTCTTACACACTCACCAACCAGCTGCACACTGCGTCTCCATGGCAACTGGGAGGCCTGGTCCATGGATGTTAGAAATAAGTGCCAGAGGAAGAAGAGAGAAGGTGGGGGAAGAGAATGGGAAGAGAAACGTCAGGGGAAAAGAAAAGGTTTTAAAAGATGGCCTTGTGGGGAGATCCCTAGCCTAGCTTTGTATCTGCTTGTCAGGAAGCTTCAGTGGATTCAGGGCCTGAGAAGGAGGGGTGGAAGTGGGAGGCTGAGAGTGGACGAGGAACCGGGTGGCCACAGGTAGTGGTGCTCCTGGGCACTAAGAAAGGAGCAGAAATAGGAGAACTTGGATGACAGTGTAGAGTCTTGGGATTGAGACTATTCCTTTTGGGTAAAAGGTAGATGTGAGGGGTAGGTTGTTGGGGGAGAGACTCGGGGAGCTACTTTCCCTTATTCCTTACCTAATTGGTTGTTCAGGCTGAACCATCTCTTAGTCACTTAGGCTAATTAGAATTCTTCTTGAGAAGATGTTGGGGGAGGGGAAGGAAATAATGGGGGGAGGTTGGGTAGAGACAGAAGGAGCGTGAATAGGTCTTCTGGTTCCACCTCTCATCACTGGATGGGGTGGTCTGTAAGAGTCCAGGCTGGGAGTCACCCCACATCTTTCCTAACTGTCATGGGACACCCTCTTACCTGCTTTCTACTCCCCCTCCCACCTCTGTCTCTGTGTGTCTCCTTCCTTCTACTCCCCATTCTCTCCTGGTCTTTCTTTGGTCCCTGAACCTCAGCACTTTCCCTCTTCCCCTTCTTCAAGGTCTCCCAGCCTCTGACCACTGATGAGTTTTATTTATTGAACAGATAAGGTATTTGGGAATCAAAACTGGGGAGCTGATCCACTGGGACACAGAGACTGATCTGGAGGGGACAAAGCAGAAGCTGGCCTGACAACTCTCCAGACTGGTGGAGACAGCAGATAGAAGGACTAAGATGCACTCACCGTCTTTCCCCTTCCTAAGCCTCACCTCTTGGGAGGTTATCAAAGAGAAGAGGGAGGCCTGTGTGAGCTCAGCTACTGGACTGTCTGATTGCCTTGGGCAAGTTATTTAACCTCTGTGAGCATCAGTTTCCCTAGATGGAATGAGGATAATAAAGCCGAAATCTGTCTTGTGGATGTAAGGTGATCATGCACACAAACTGCTGAGTAAAGGCTCAGGAAGAGCTTATAAACGGTAGCTTTAAGTCAAGCATTGTGAAATATGCTCATAATTCCAGCACTTGGGAGGCTGAGGCAGGAGGATTGACACAAAAAGTTCAGGACAACCGCTGGGTTACATAGTGAGCTCACGACTGGTCTGCGCAAGAGGGTGAGATGGTGTCTCAAAAAATTAAGTGGATAGCCAGGCATAGTGGCGCACGCCTTTAGTCCCAGCACTTGGGAGGCAGAGACAGGTGGATCTCTGTGAGTTTGAGGCCATCCTGATCTGCGTAGTATGTTCCAGGACAGCCAGAGCTAAATAGTAATGCCCTGTCTCAAAAGTAAATAAATAAATAAACACACACACACACACACACACACACACACAAATGACCAGACTTTTTTCTCTAGAGCACTTCAGGGGCATTGTCCTCTTGAAACTTCCCCTTTCACGGGAAACAAAATGACCCCTTCCTAGGTCCAGATCCACCCTTTCCCTTGCTTTTAGGCAACTAAATGGGTAAGCTCTTTCAGAGGGTATAGCTGCCTGGGGGGTGGGGCTTAGGCTCTGCCTCCTGTCCACAGGATCAGAAAGACTTTTCTAGCTTCAGGGCTGCTTTTCCCTGCTCTGCCTGCCTCTGAGGGGAGGAAAGAGGACAGCCATAAATGATGTAAAGGAGAAGTACCCTTGCTGAGGGGACCATAAGAGATGAGCAGCATCCAGAAGCCTAAATATTTCATGGGACTGCAGCACCAGGAAGGGCGAAGTCCCTGGACAGTGTTTGCCAGTGTGCACATGGTTCCACCATGTGGCTTGGACCTATTCCACCTGCCCAGTGCCCTCTGCACTCCCCGCCCTCCATAACCTGCACCCACAGAAAGCTGCCCCTGTGAACCCTTTCCTGGTCAGGATTCTTCACGAACCCTCCCAGAGCATGCATATTTCATTCTTGCAGCAGTAGGAGCTTGTGTAGCATGGACGCTGTGCTAAAACCCTTTACCTGAGGGAGGGGAGATGGCTTAGCTGTTCAGAGCACTTGCTGCTCTTTGAGAAGGCTTCAGTTCAGTTCCCAGCCCGTGGGGAAGCCACACCCTCTTCTGGCCTCTGAGCACACTGCACCCAAGTGTACAGGCATACACATACATAAAAATCAATTTAAAAAAATTATTTTTTTTGCCTTGGCCATGGCTTTTCTTGTCCATGTATTCAGCACCTCCTTTTGTTTTTTGTTTGTTTTGTTTTGTTTTTTCTGTGTAGTGTTGGAGATTAAACTTAGAGTCTCCATGCATGCTAGGTAAAATTTCAATCATTGAGCCCCAGCCCAAGTTTTTTTTATTTAAATTTCCCTCAAAAGGCCTAACATAGTAGTGCACATCTTTATTCCCAACACTCAGGAGACAGAGGCAGGTGGATCTCTGTGAGTTCAAGGCCAGCCTGGTCTACAGAGTGAGTTCCAGGATGGCCAGGACTGTTACACAGAGAAAACCTATCTCATAACAAATGAGTTTCCCAGTAGTTGGCACCTTAACTCATCCCCTGAGCACTGTGAGATACAAGAAGCTGGAAAAACTGGTAGGAGGGCTGCTGTGGAGGAAGCCACCATCTCTGCCATGGTTGACTGAGCAGCTGGTCGCAGATAGCAACAGACTAAATGCCTCCATACCCATGATGTGCTGGAGACAGCCCGTGAAGATGGCACTTCCTTTCCAACGGCCCTAGTGGGCTGCTTATCACCCTTCCCTTAACTTCCCATATCCAAGGGGAAAAGTATAAGGTATCCTTCCCTTTTTTTTCTTTTTTCTTTTCTTTCTTTTTTCTTTTTTTGAGACATGGTTTCTCTGTGTAGCCCTGGCTGTCCTAAAACTCACTCTGTAAGACCAGGCTGACCTCAAACTCACAGAGATTCTCCTGCCTCTGTCTCCTTAGTGCTGGGATTAAAGGCATGTGCCACTTACACCCAGCTGAGGTGCCCCTTTGAATTTGGGTCACAGGCCCCTTTTGGTCCTGTGTCCTGACCTTATCCAAATCTGACCTTATCCAAATCTGTTACTGTTTTGTTGTTTGTTCGAGTTCTGTCTCTTCCCATGATAATAAAAGCTTACAGAAGGCGAGAATCTTGTTTGTGTTAGTTCCCACTGCACCACCAAAAGTGATTGAAGAAGGAAGGACAGACAGAAGGGCAGGAGATCTGCTTTGGGATTGTACAGCCAAAGCAAGAAATAAGGAGGGGGAAGGGAGTAACTGGAGGTTTGGAAAAGGGGTGTAGGCGAGGACTGTGGTGGGAGAGGAAAAAAGTGGAGAGGGGCTGAGAGGGACACTGTGGGGGTGGGGGTGGAAATGAGGGAGGACTGGGGTTGAAAGCAACCTGGAACCTGAAGCTGTGGGCTTTGGGGATGGAGTCCAGGTTTCCAGAGGGGCTAACAGCCAGAGTTTTGGGAAGGAGGAGGTCAAATAGTATCTGCCTTTATCAAAGCTAAGTCTGAAATTGGGATCTGGGGCCACAACAGGGAGGATGGGGGGCTCATAAGGAGCAACCAAGCCTTAGGGATTTCCCAGAGCCTGCTGACTCCATAAGTGCTTTTCCAAATTACCTTCACCCCCAAATCTGGGCTGGATATCCAACCGAGTGACTTTCTCTTACCCTTCCAAGTCATAAAAAGAAATAACCTAGGGCTGGAGAGATGGCTCAGAGGTTAAGAGCATTGCCTGCTCTTCCAANAAAAAAAAGAAATAACCTAGGCTTGACTGGCCAGTACTTCCCTGAGAGAAAAGGCCAGGTGTTTTCCTGTAGTTGGGGAAGTACCAAAAGCCTACAGGGGCTCCTGACTCTTTGATTTCCTATGCCATAGGCAGGGGGCCCTTTACAAAGCTTCCATCCTCCCAAATCAAAGATGACAGTGATATTAAGTCATTAGCACTGAGCCCGGAGAAAACTAAGTTGGGAGGAATAATTGTGTAGGGGTTTACTCTGGTCCCTTGGCCCTCTCCCCAGCTGAAAGGCTTTCAGAGAAGGCAAGGAGAGACAGAATAGGTGTTGGGAGATTTTTATCATAAAGGCGCCCCCCCCCCGAATTGGCCAGTGTGGCTGTGTTGGGATGGGGGAGTTGGGGAGGGAGCAGAGGATATTGGAGGTGAATACCAGCAGTGATCATCATGGCAACCTGACTTGGATCCTAAGAGTGTGGTCTCTCCCCCAAAGCCCTATGAAGTCTGGAAGAGGAGAAGGCACACACACACACATACACACACACACACACACACACACACATACACCACAGGTTGGGGTTGGCAGAACTCCTAGCCAAGGGTTGGTAGCTTCTCCAAGTGAGAGAGACCAGGTAGAGGATGGAGGAGGAGGGAGCTGGGGGTGGCATTCATGTGCACTGTGCCTGGGGTGGTGGGCCAGCCTGTGGAGGACAGCTGTATATATACTCAGCTCACCCGCCTAGGTGCTGCAGCCAGACCACACAGCAGGGAGGTTAGAAGGGAGATGATTATTAACAGAGACAAAAGCAATCACAGTTAACTTTAATTGAGAGCTTATTAAATCCAACTATGTATGTGGTTATGCTAAACATTTTACGGGCAGTGTCCCATTTGACTACCAGAGCAATACAAGGTAGGAATTATGAGCCCCACTTACACATGAGAAAACAGATCCTAAGAGGTTAAATACCTTGCTCTAGGTCAATGAGCTGGAAAGAGATAGGCCAGACCCTGCAGGGAAACTAGTAAGTGGTGGCAGCCCTGAAGTCATTGGCCCTGTCTCTAGGTCACATGGGTCACTCATACTCAGGTGCTTTTGTGTTACTTGGCAGGGCCGGTTGGGAGGCAGGCCCGGGAACCCCAGCTCCTGGTGCCTGCCTGGGCTGAGCTGGGGCAGCTGAGGGCACCTGTGGGGGTGTGGGGTACATTGAGCAGCGGGCATCGTGATTGGCATGAGCCAGGGGAGCGGCTGGCAGCCTTGTTCCTGGTAAACACGAGGAGAGGTTACTTCACAAGGAAACAGTAATTAACTTTAATTAGCACCTTGCATCTCAGAATATTATTAACATCTCAATTTCTCTAATCAAGGCAGCAGGATAAGGGCGGCATCTGCTCTGCTGACTCTTTCCTGGCCATGCTTCCCCGCTTGGCATAGCTCCTGAGCGGCCCCCACCCCTGGATGGTACCCAGGAGTACATCCTCAGGGACTGGTTGCCAAGGGGAGCCAGCCAGTGAGGAAAGAGGGGGCTCGGGCTGGCAGGCCAGAGAGTAGGTACAAGCTGAGACTTCCAAACCAAGGGACAGGAGTTCAGGGGTCTGTCTTTGGCCACTTCCTCTTTCCAGATAGATTGTAAACTCCCAGGCAGGGCATGCTTATGCTCTGTAATTCGGAGAACAGACATGGTCACCCTCCTTCCTTCTTCCCTCCCTTTCTTCCTTCCTCTATCTTCCCCTTCTCACTTCTAGAAGTTGCTGTCTTCTCTGTTACTCTCTTCTTTCTCTTTTCTCCTTTTCTCGTTCTCTCTCTCACCTTCTCCCCACTGGAATTCTCTGTCCCAACAGCAACACCCGAAGTCTTTTTTTTTTTTAATAGAATGAGGGTTCTGCTTCCACCTTTGGGTATACAGAATGAGCAGAAGGTAAATCTGCCCCAGGGTTTAAAAGTCACAGGTCTAAGGAAAAGATAAGGCTTGGGTATACAGAACTCTCATTTGGGTTTCTTACTGATAGGCGTCATAAGGTAAGGAAGATAAAGGCTGTGGGGCTCCAGGAGAAAGGCAGGGATAGGAGAGGCCAGAGTCCTAAACATACACCAGGACAGAGACCACCAGGAAGGCTGTAGGACCCTCAGCCAGTGAAGGCATGTGGGTGCTGACCCGCCTTCTTCAGAAGGCCATCTCAGAAGGAAGTCCCTGAGGGCACAGGAAGTGATTCTCTCTTCATTATCCCTACCCTTGATGGCTGTTAACCCTGCCATGAGTCCAATATTAATAATAAGTGACTGCCCTCCTTGGTCTAATTATAGCAGCCAGCTGCTTGCACAATTTGGCATTTATTAGACTTCAAGGATGTCTCTTGTTCCTCGAGTTTGTATTTTTTTTAAAACTGTATACCTGCTATGTGTCAAAGGTTTTAGTCCACCCTGAAGTAGGTACTGTTATTGGAGTCTCTCTCTAAAGGAGCTGGAGGAGCCAAAAGAAAAGTGGCCTAGGTGTTTTAGCAAAAACTCCTCGCCGTGTAGGCACAGGAGCCTCAGAAATGAGGCTGTGTCCACGTTGGTCCGAGCAGTCCTTGTCTGTTGCCTAACTCATGCCCACAGTGTTGTGCTCCTCCTCGTCTCATATAATATAGAGGGCAAAGTTAGAAGGAAAGGAATTCAGGGGGCAGAGGAACGGCTAATGGAGACCCAGCTCAAGCCCACCCAAGTGGAGGCACAAGCTACTTCATTGCCTCCTTTACCTGACTTATCAAGCTGCAGGTGCAAGGGAGGAGAGCACCATAGCTCAGCTCCTAGGGGCCATGGAGAAGCCAGCAGGTAGGACTGTCACTGAGGCCTTAAGTCTCACTGAAACCTGGAAAAGCAGGAATTATCAGACCTAGTTCATGTTTGAGGATGGATGTAAGACAGGGGTGAAGTCACCTCGCTGGGGAGAAAGAGAAAGGAAGATGGGGCAAGCACTTCTGCCACCATTTCCTTCGCTGCTAGTCTGCCCACTTATTGTGAGCCTTCCTGACCTGAGCTTGGCCTTTGGCTCAAGAACTCAAAGGAGGGCCACTAGCTTGTGAGGAAACAGTCTGTCAGCTCTCTCTCCCTCCTTCCCTTCCCACCCGCCCCCTCCCCAGTTCCAGCACTCCAAGGGCCAGGGGCTGGGCCTCTGTAATTGTACAGTAGTCTGCACAGGGCGGGGAAGAATCTGACGTTTCCAAAGGCTGTTTTGATGCTGATGATTATGGCGGTGATGAGGCTGTCCTTCTCCTAGCGAGACCCAGGCCTTTCTTTGTTTTTCCCCTCCAGCTCAGTGCTCTGGGGACTACTTCTTAGGAGCATAGCACTGGCTTCTCTTTGGCAAAGGGAGGGGTCAGAGCGGTCACAGTGAAACCCAGGGACACAGCTCACCCTCACCTTCTTGCTGGGCATTGGGATACGTTGATGAGATCATTAGCATAACATTTACATAAGAAACAATTGAGGAGATTGGAGTCCTGCCTCAGAGGAAACACCTGCAATCATCTGTGAATGAAAGCCTTTCCATCTCCACCGAGATCCCTCGGCCCAACCCCCAGGATCCCAACTTGGCTGGGACCCGATTTGATTAATGATGGCCGTGATCGGTTACCCTGCACAGAGTGCCTACTAAGCACCGAGCACAGATGTGCACGCTGTTCCTTTTGATCTTCACAAATGACTCCCCTGAGGGGATAGGTTTTATAATCCCATTTTACAGAGAAGGAAGCTAAGAATCAGCTACACTCCATCTACATGCCTTCAGGACAGACGGACTTTGAGAAAAGGCCACGTGACCCATGCCCTCCGCTCTCCCAGTGGACCTGGGTGCTTCAGTCACCACTGAAGCATGCAGATTCAGGGCCCGTGGATTCCGTGATCCCTAGAGGCTTAGATCAGAGCTCAGAGACAGGCTCTGATCTAATACACAGATACACATGCTCACACGCGCAGCTCTGCCCCTCCCCCACTCTAGCTTCTTGAGGCAGAGGAGCCCGCTGACTCGGCCCATAACCAAGTTAGCCAAGATCCAATTAACTAGTTAGCACAGGCAGGACTGGGGGCAGGCAGGGCGGGCAGGGGAGCAGACGGATGGGTCGGGTAATATGCGGAGACAGCCAGAGACGTAGGCTCCCAGCTAACCTGATAAGCAGCTCTCAGCGTGCAGGTGCCCTGCTTAGCTGGATGAGAGACCCGACCCCAGCAGCTGAAGGGACAGGGAGGGTTGGCCTCTGACCCTCTTCTGCCCTCCCCCAGTGAATTCCCAGCACCCTCAGCCTCTGGCCTTCTCTCCTCTCTCTCTCTCTCTCTCTCTCTCTCTCTCTCTCTCTCTCTCTC
>LOJH01034363.1:0-10766 GCA_001685095.1 Ellobius talpinus
TTTTTGGGTCTGGGTTACCTCACTCAGGATAGTGTTTTCTGTTTCCATTCATTTTCATGGAAAATTCAAGATGTCATTATTTTTTACCGCTGAGTTGCTAAAACCCTGTTGTTGGAGCTGTTCTTACTATTATATGACATAGTTTTCTATTGCTGTAATAAAACACCATGACCAACAGCAACTTGAAGACAAAAAAGTTTGTTACAGTTTCTACACCATAACCTATCATTGAAGGAAGCCAAGGCAGACAGTGCAGGCAAGAACACGTATGTTATGACCAAATATGGTTCCTAGGATCTCAGTCAGAAGGCTTAATACCATCTGAATCCAGAGGGTGTGATGGTTGCCTTCTACCTCTGGAGGCACTGGTAATAAAGTGGCATGCAGTCAGTCATAGTATACCAATACATACACATAAGTAAGAAATATAGTAAATTTTTAAAGGAGAAAACTCGAGTAAATTTACATATATGCAAAAATACATAACCCATCAACATAAGACTAAGAATATTTATTTGGCATCCACTTAACAATCATAGACATGCAGAAGAGTGAAAAAAACAATAATGAGAATGATCAATGAATCAAATCTGCCTCATAGATGACACAGATGTTCAAATTAGCAGACAATTACAATAAAAGAGATATTACAACTGTATTCCATATGTTCTCAAAGTTATGTAGAAATGTGGAAGACATTCAAAAGAGGAGACAAAAATCTTTCAGAGATGACAACCGCAATGTCAGAGTTCAGGATTTAACAGCAGATTGGACCTTGAGTATGAAGTTATTAAAGTTGAGTAGACAGAAATGAAAAAATACTGAAATAAAACAATAAAAAATGTTGCTTAGGAAGGAAATTATGCTCAGTCTGTGTGAAACAGTGTCAAGAATATTGCTGCGTTTGGGATAGGAAATTCCAGGTTTTGGGGGTATGAAGAAGTAATTGAAGTACAACATGGCTTAGACTTTTCCAGGCCTGACGAATACTATAACATGGTCCATTCCCAAAATCTCAATGAACCTAAATAAAGCAACATAATTAAATTCTGTTAAGGCTCATCATAGTCAGATATTCCATAGACAGACAAACAGAAAATGTGAAAAGTAGCCAGAAACCAAACATATGTCATATACAAAGAAAACAAAGATAAATATAACATTAAATTTTCTGTGAAATAATTATTTCACTGGAAAGAAATTTCAAAGTAGCAGAAGAATCAGACTAATCAGACTGCCATACTAGATAATATATGTGTGTGTGTGCATTCATTATATAGGTATGCAAATACCAATTTTCATTTTCTAAAAACAAACAACATGCTTTCCAAATTCCCATTTCTCTCCCAGAGAGAGCTGACCAATTTCATTTCCGATAGGTTCTGAATAGTTTATTTAAATGTACTTATATATACACTAAATACCTATTTGTAGGGACTGAGTCCCTTACTCTAAAGTTTTCAAGTCCATTCATGCTGTCGAATACATCAATATTCCATTTTTATGACTGAGCAATATGCTATTGTATGTTGCTATTGTATATCTATCAATTGACTTTTTTATTTTAAAACTGCTTTGAATGGTATTACTATGAACATACATGTACACAATCTTTTCAATTATCTTGTATATAAATGTAAGAATAGTTATGCCAATATTATACATAATCACAATAAAGCAAGCACCACAACAGGGCAATAGTTGATATAGTAGTTTAACTATAACTGGCCCCCATATGCTCATTGTGAGTGGTACTATTACAAGGTGTGGCTTTGTTGCACTATGGGTAGCCTTGTTGGAGGAAGTATGCCATCACTGTGGAGGCAGGCTTTGAGGTCTCCTATGTTCAAGTAACACCTATTGACACAGTTTACTTCCTGTTGCCTGCAGACCAAGATGTACAAGATTCAGCTCCTTCTCCAGCATCATGTCTGCCTGTGTGCCTATATGTCCCACTATGATGATAATGGACTGAACATATGAATCGTAAGATATTCAGATATTCAATTAAATAGTTTTCTTTATGAGAGGTTTCACAGTTATGGTGTTCCTTCACAGCAACAGAAACCCTAACTAAGACAGAATTTGGTACCAGGGGCTAGGGTATTCCTGTGATAGGCCTGACCACACTTTTTTTGAGGAATTTAAACTGTGAGAATTTCATTTAAGGAAGCAATGGAATGTTTTAAGAGATACTTAATGGACCATCCTAAAAGGAGCGTAGAAGACAGTGGTGTTGAAGGTGATTTGAACTTGGGGGCCTAGCTCAAGAGGTTTCAGACGAGAAGAATTTTAATGTGTCAGCTAGTGATCATTCTTGTGATATTTTGGTAAAAATTATGGCTGTTTTTTGCCCTTGTCTGGAGTCTGCCTGAGGATAAATAGAAGAGATTTGAATTAAATCTGGTGGCAGAGGAAATCTTAAAACAGCCTAATATAGTCTGTGTCATGTGGTTATTAGTGTTAACACTAATGAAGTTATATAATGAAAAGGAATAAGCTGAACAAGGAAAAATAGAAAATGTACTATTTGAGGAGAAAATGAGCACCAGGTGTTGGAGTGGAGCTAAATTGTGTTGAAGATAATAAACAAATTCAGAAATAAAATACTACAAAAGCATTTGTTCAACTATGTTCTTAGCAGCATTATTTGTAATAGCCAGAAACTGGAAACAACCTAGATGCCCCTCAATGGAAGAATGGATAAAGAAAGTGTGGAATATATACGCATTTTAGCAACAAGAGGTCCTCAGCAAGAAGGGCTCCATAATAATAAGAGTTGCACCAGCAACAGGACCGCCATAGAGACAAATTGCACTTCCTGATTAATCAATTAATAATTCTTTGTGGTTCTCTGATGGAGTGGAAGATGAGATGGGTATAGTTGGAATTTTCTTGGTTACCAAGTTCAAAAAAGAAAATCACAAAAGAGTTATAAAATATATAAAACTGGGAGCCATAAAAAATTAAGTTATCTGAGAAAATACTTTGAGATACAAAAAAATAGTTTTAAGATGGTAATACAAGTTATGATAAAAATGGTTTAGGTATAAATTTTAAATTCACCTAGATAAGATAGATAATAAAGTATTGCTTCTGAATTTGCCAAATACATATGGACTGAACATTATGAATGTAATTCTTACCTGATAATTGTTATTGTTAACAGTTTTATTATGTTAAAGTAAAACCTTCCCTTTTTATTTGGCCAAAAGGGAAGAAATTTTGTAAAATATTCCTTTGCACTGTGTGAAGATGTGCAAGGTTTAATAAAACCAGTCATTGTGATTGGTTTAATAAAGAGCTGAATGGCCAATAGCTAGGCAGGAAGAAATAAGGCTGGACTTCTGTGGACAGAGAGGACTTGGATAGGAAGAAAGGCAGGGTCACCAACCAGATATGGAGAAAGCAGCATGAATCCTACTGAGAGAGAGATAATGAGCCACGTGACAGAATGTAGATGAAAATAAATGGTTAAGTTATAAGAGCTACTAGCTAAGGTCAAGCTTTCATAATTACTAATAAGTCCCCATATTGTCTTTTGGTGGCCCAAAGAAAAAAAATCTGTCTACACATGGATGCAGAAACTTAAACAGAAGCCACACAGGAATACTTCTTATTTTCTCATTCCTCATGACTTGCTCAACCTTCTTTTTTTTATAACACCCAGGTCCACCAACAAAGGGTGTTCACCTGTGGTGGGCTAGCCTCTCTTACATCAGTCATTAATCACGAAAATGCCCTGCAGATTTGCCTATCTGGTGGGGAGATTTTCTCAATCAGGGATTCCACTTCTGAAATTTCTCAGCTTGTATCTAGTTGACATAAAAATAGCCAGTATAATTGATCCCTTGTCACCTTAACACTCAAACACATCACTAATCAACCAGGACCTTTCCATTCACATTCATCCCCAAAATAGCATGTTAATATAGTGTGGTGTCATAAAACATTCCAGCTTTTAAAAGTCCCATAGTCTTTAAAAATTCAAATACCTTAAAAGTTTAGTTTTTTAAACACACCAAGTCTCTTTCAAAATGCCACGTCTCTCTAAAATATCCAAATTCCCTAAAATGTCCAAAGTTTATCTCAGACTATTAAACTCTTTAAAATTCCAAAGTCCTATTTGTGGGCTCCTGCTGTTGAGGCTGTACCTTCACCATCAATCTCTCCTGGATTTCACAATGCCAAACCTCAGATGCTGTCTGTAAAGGCACCTTCAAAATGAATACCACTTGGGAAACTTTTAAATAATAACGAATTCCATTGCCACCAGAGAATAGGGAATTGGCCCCCTGTGGATCATAGCGTCTTCATAACTAACTGTAAAAGCTCTCCCCAGAATATTTAACCCTGACGACACTAGTTTCTTACAGCACCTTTCTCAGTTACAGCTAACCACTGTCAGTTGTTCCAGAGAGCAATGTTTTCAGTTCAATGGTGCTGGTCTTTTCTTAATCACAATTGATTCTTCGACACCAGCTGGCCAGAACTACAGATTTTTAACTCAAAGTATAACATAAATGGCTGCAGTAGGGTCTTTCCTTGCCTCTGAAACTTCACAAGTTGAATAAAGTCAAATTTGTGCGACCCTCAGCACCCTCATCTTCTAAGTACCCACAACAGTATGTTAAGCTCTGTACACTCAACAGCTTTTCTAGGTTGAATTCCTACAACCCACCCACAGTCTTCTCAAAAAAGCAAGGACATGTCTGCCGCAACAATATTCTACTCGTGTTACCAATTTCTGTTTTAACTAGAGTTTCTATTGCTGTTATAAAGCACCATGACCAAAATCAATGTGTGAAGGAAAGGGCTTAATTCTGTGATATTTCATTGTCTTCTTAAATTGTTAGTCTCCCTAATAGCTAATGTACTTGAAAATTTATACTCACTCACTCCTTAGATACTTCTCTTTAGAAGTAAGTCTTTGGCAGATTTTTTTTTCTTTTTGTTTTTTTTCTTTTCTTTTCTTTCTGTTTTTGCTGTGTGGTATTTCAATCAATAATGTGGAAGTGATGTTCTTTTAAAGTATTAGACACTGAATTAAGGTCTTGTATATTCTGCTTTTTTCTCTGAGTTATATGCTCAGCCTTATTTTCAGCATTATTATAATTGTAAGAAGAGACAGAATATCACTCCTTTTCCCACAAGGGACTCAATTTATGATCTTGTTCCAACCTTTATACCATATCAGATTTCATACATAAATCATTCACTTTGTATTGAATGGAAGCCTTTGCACTTTTGCTTTTTAATTTACTTAATGTTTTATTCTGGAGAATTTTATACATATTTACAATAAAGTATGCTGATGTGGCCTCCATTTGCATTCTCCCATGTTCCCCTTATCCCTGCGACATGAGTGCTCAGTTTAGTCTTGTCTTCACTCTGGGGTGAGGTTTTTATCCCTCCATTGACTGCTATCTACTGCCAAAAGAAGCTTCTTTGACCAAGGCTGAGAGAAGTCTACATCTACAAGTAAAGTCATTAATATTCAGAGGGATTTTGATGCATAGTTCTTTAGCAGAAGAACAACAGCAGATTCTATCTCAGGGCCTGTGAGCTACCCATCATGAACTTTTGACCAGCATGACAGTATCCTGTGCAAAACGTGCTACTATGATATAGGCTTTAAATCTAATCAGAAAGTGGTCAGTTACTGCATTATAATCTTGTCGCTGCTGTACCAGCAAGTTTATTTTGCTTGGAAGCTTGGTATTACAGCATACAGAATCCAGTCCTGGGTATAACTCTTACTATCCATTCTCTCCTAGAAGACCGCGTGGCACCTTCTGATACTGTCAAAGCTACCCAATAGAATGGAAGTTTTCCTGTCAGTTTGAAATTCCTTCTTCTGTGTCCTACAACCATAGTGTCTGGTGTCTTTGTCAAGAGGGACGATACATGTAGTTATGGTGGATACTCAATGGCGACAACATTAGCCTCTGTTGCCTTGGAGTCTGCTGTGACTTCTGTGACCAACAACTTGAAAGGGTACACTATGCCTTGCAGTGTGATTTTCTTTTGATTCCCCTTGTCTTCTAGGGCCAGCATTGTCTACCCACGCAAGATAATTTCTTTTGAGGTTTTCTTTTTCTGTAAAGCTGTATTTTGAAGCTATCTTGCTCACTAGAAGGATTTCTTAAGGCATGTTCATACACTTACAGTTTTTCCTTAGTGTACTCCTTACCTCTATCTTTCCCCCAGCCCCCAGCTTTCATAGCTGCTTAATCCTGGAGCTTTCAGTGACGCTCCCTCTTATTTTACATTACTTAATCTGTAATTTGGAAACATCTCTTTAAGTATTTTAATTTACACTTGTATTTTCTTTTTTATTTTATTTTGAAGAACAGAAATTTTCAGTTTTAATATACTTAAAGTGTCTCAAAAATAAAATCTTTTAAAGAACTGTCTATCTAGCCAAATGATGATTACTTATGTTAGATTTAAAAAAATGCTCAGCTTTCACTTTCATGTATAGACTGACGACACATCTAGACTTCAACTTTGTTTTGAAAAGGGGATCAGAATTCAAACTTGATTGATATGAACATTTACTTGACAACAACTGTCCTAATTCTACTGTACTGCAGCACAAATTTGACCTAGGAATAAAGAGAGTTTTCCTATCATTTGTCTCATCTTCTTATTTTTGTCAAGTGTCAGACATGATTTTTGTTGTTGTTGCTTTTTTAGTATCAGCTTAATCCTTTGCTATTCGTTCTTTGTTGTAGCTCCTGTCAGGTTGTAAAGCAAGCTATCTCACCTAGGCATTCATATCACAAATGAACTAATCAATTTGGATGCTTGTGCTCATTAATTAATTTTAGAATTGGTTTACCAAATTTTAGTCAATTGTATTTGAAATTTTACTGAAAACAAAAATTTAGAAAATTGATCAATAGGTACAATTATGATAATTTACCTTTATGCTGTTTCTTACTCAAGGTATACGCATGACTCATAGTATACTCCTCTGTTAATTTAGGTATTAATTTATGTCTCATTTACTGTGTGATAGTTCGTCATTGAATTTATTTGTGTGTATTGAAAATGTTAGTAACATTTAAAAGATTTTTTTTCTCAAATTTTATTTATTAATTAACTGTTGAAGTATTAAGAAATGACATTTAAAAAGTTTTCAAACCACACACAGAGTTTGGCTACTTTTGAGAGTTCTATCAGTTTGGAAGGTGTTTAACTAATTTGTTGTTTTACACATTATAAGATATATTTTTATTCCTTGTTAACACATCAGATGAGCAGGCCATAGAAGCAGCCTCAAGCTCCTTCAGACACACCCTGCTGTCTCACAGGCCACTCCTGCCAGGGAACCAGGTAGGCTGATTACACATCTTCATCTCTCTTTTTTCCTCCAGTCCCTCAGTCTCAGTACCAGCTCAGCACAAGAACACTTGCTGCAGCTTTTCTCTGCTTGTCCATTCCCATTTCCTGTGGATCCCACAGATCTTCCCTATGCAACTTCATGGCTAATCCACTAACTCTAACCCCTATCCCACAACTAATCTTTTCCCAGCCCACAACTCCATGAGGCACCCCCTACCCCCCATTATCCCAAAGCCACTTGACCATGAAAGCAGTCAGGCTGATTGCTATAATGACATTTCATTTATGTCTTAATAAATAAAGCTTGCCTGAGGATCAGGAAAGTAATACAGCCCCAGTGGCCAGCCTTACAGCCCAGGCAGCAATGACTCACACCTTTAATCCCACTAGCCATAGTAGTTTGCCATAGAAACCAGGTGGTATTGGTGCACACCTTTAATCCCAGAACTAGAGAGGATTATAAAATGGGAGGAGTAAACTCTTAGTCTCAGTCTCACTCTGAGATTCCTGAAGGCAGAATGGCCATTTTGGACTGAGGTAGAGATAAGAGCCATTGGCTTGCTACTTTCCTTTTCTGACCTTCATGTTGAACTCCAATTTCTGTCTCTAAGCTTTTATTAATTATACTTCATTTGGCACCCAGCTTTTATGGTACAAATTTACAAAAAAAAGCTGTTTGCCTAAGGCATTTTAGCCACCAGCACAGACCAGAACTGGACCCAAACCTATCTTCCTGGGTTCCAGTGAAAAACTAGTACTACCAACTCCCATCTGCCCTGATTTAGCTTCCATGTAAAGATGGAAAATACACAGAGACTCTGGATATTGTTTTTGATTGTGTTGTCTTTTAGTTGTTTGACTGCTGAGGAAGGAATAATAGCTGCTAAAAGACATTTGATTATAAAAGCTGCTGGATTAATACAACCTATATATTTTGAAAATGCATTGACTTCAAAATTTAAGTCAAAAGATATGTTACTTTGGGGAAGAAGTTTTGTTTTTGTTTCCACAGAAAGTGAGAGGCCATGGATTCATTTTGAATTTAGAAAAATAAGGTTTAATCAAGAAAGACCTGCTAAAAAATTTCTGGTAGGAGCGAATGTCCCAATGTTTTAAAGCACTCAGTTTCCTCAGAGTTCTACATCTAGAACAGCTTTAAGACTGCTGGCTGAGATGATTCAACCTCAAAGAATACTCCAGTCAGGATTTGACCATAATCCCAAACTTTCTTTGGGTCCACATAAGATTATCAGTTCCTCCCCAAATCAGTAAGTGGCCTGGACCACTATGTCCACATTCTGAAATGTTTAATTATAGATGTTTGTCTTTGTTTAGTGTGTTGCTTACAAGTTGCTATGAATAATGGTCAGGAAGAAAGCTAAATAAAGGAAATTAAATTCAATGTTCTTGTTTTGAAAGGGGAAAAGGGGGATATACATATGATAGGATAAAAAGGTAGATTATTGAATCTTTTCTGAAAGGAAAATATAGATATGATCTTTTTTGAAAAGAAAACAAAGGAATATAGTAGGATTAAAGGGTAGATTATTGAATCTACTCTAAAGTAAAAAGAGTGAAGATATAGATATGATCTTGTTTTGAAAAAATTGGGAGATAGATATAAGATAAAGGAATAGATCACTGAATCCACTCTGAAAAGAAAAAGGGAGGATATAGATATGATAAGATAAAAGGTAGATTATTGAATCTGCTTTTAAAAAGCATTTATTAGCTTTAAATATTTTACATTGGATGGGGCTTTTATATATTGTATACAAATCTTGTATATTGATACAAATTTGAGATTATTTTTTGATAAAACATACTGTACATACATTTCTAATTTTGTTCAAGGTATTGTACCTATACAGCTCATTTAGCAATGTAATGCAAATTTTTAGTCCTTCAAAATTATTATTATTAACTGTTTAGGATAAAAGGAAATATAGGTTAGTAGTTAATCACCTAGTAAAATTGAATGTGTAGTCACAGTAGGTATGTTTTCAAGGTCAAACAAAGATTTATTTTAGATAAACTGGCCATCTTTAAACACTTCAGATATCTACAGAATATGGCACTTTAGATGATTTTATGACTTAGATCCTTCTTTTATATGACAATAAGACTTGTCTGCTTCTGGCAGCAACAATCTACTTCAGAGAAGAAAATTAGCATTGAATAAACTCCACATGGAATTTATTTGCTTTGTGCCAAAAGTAAGCCACTGGGCAAGAAAATGCCCTTGCCTCAACTGCTAACAGTATGCTGTCCTAATTGGACAAGCAGGACATAAAGGAAAATGACTGCCAGATATTGAGACAAGGAGGGACAGTCCTCCAGAATATCCTGCTTCACAGAAAAGTCTGTCAGATATGCTAGGCCTGTAGACCAAAGATAGATACCCCAACATTGCAGAGGAACTTTGGGTGACTGTCCAGGCAGCCAGCTGTTTCTGTCATTTCTCACATTTTTCAGAAGTCACTTGCATTCACTTCCTTCTTACTCTGTTAACATTATTTCCTTCTATGGCCTCTGAGGGAGTTGAAGATTAGATAGTCATAGTTATAGATTTCCTTGTTTACCTGATACAGAAAGGAAGCTATGATAGAAAGTAAATTAGGTACAAGACTTTGGACTCACCAAATGGGATATATAGGAAATATTTTCTCTGACTTTTTCAAATGAAAATGGGATAGACATTGTTGAAGTATTTATTGCCTGTATATATTATATATAGTTATTGTACTTGTTAATAGTTTTTATTATATTAGATGTAGTATTTTTATTTCAGACAAAAAGGGGAACTATAGTGGCATTTTATTTGTATTTTAATAAATTAAGTTTTCCTGAAGATCAGAAAAGTAAGGCAGTCACACTGACCAGTCTTATAGACCAGGCAGCAATGACACACACCTTTAATCCCAGTAGCCACAGTAGCTTGTCATAGAAACAAGGTGGTAGTGGTACATAACTTTAATCCCAGCACTAGAGACAATTATAAGATTGGAGGAGACAGCTCTCAGTCTCAGTCTAGTTCTGAGATTCCTGGAAGCAGGATCGCCATTTCAAACTGGCTGGCTGCTTTGCTTTTCTGAACTTCAGGTGGAGCCACAATTTCTTTCTCTAGGTTTTGTTTTATTTATTTTGTATCAGACTGCTGATCTTCTACTCTACTTTTGCTGGTCCAGTCCCAATACTCCCAGTTTCATGTCTAGCTCTGTAGAACACATGTTGTCATTTTTGGTGCAAGACAATTCTGTATTCTGTATATTATGTTTTAAATAAATGCTGATTGGCCAGTAGCCAGGCAGGAAGTAATGGCAGGACAACCAGTCAGGAAGTAGAGGTGGGGCAATGCGAAGAGGAGTATTCTGGGAAGAAGGAAGCTTTTTCTGCAGTCCTGCCCAGACCACAGA
>LOJH01034364.1:413-16053 GCA_001685095.1 Ellobius talpinus
CAGCAATGCAGGAGTGTTCCCTTTACCCCACATCCTCTCCAGCATAAGTTGTAATCCGTTGTTTTGATTTGGATTTCTCTGATGGCCAAGGATATTGAGCATTTTCCTAACTGTTTTTCAGCCAGATAATGTTCTTGTACACTGTAAAGATTTGTCACTCATATTGGTATCTGATATTTCCTTCAGTATCTTTCTTCAGTGTCTTAAGGTTTTTATCATACAAGTCTCTCACTTGGTTAGTTAGAGTTACATAAAGGTACCTTATATTATTTAAGACTATTATGAAAGGTTTTGCTTCCATGAATTCTTTCTTACTCTCTTTCTTTTAATTTTCATATAGAAGAGATATTGAATTCATTTTTGATTAATTAATTAAAATTAATTAATTCTTTTATTTTTGTGAATTCATTTTGATTACTGTTACTTTGTAGAAATTATTTATCAGCTGTAGGTGTTTCCGTGTGGAATTTTTAGGGACACTTTTAGTATATTATCATATCAGATGCAAATAAAAATACATTGGCTTCTTGCCAGATGGTGGTGGTGCACACTTTTAATCTTAGCACTCCAGAGGCAGAAGCAGGTGAATCTCCATGAGTTTGAGGCCAGCCTAGTCTACAAGAGCGAGTTCTAGGACAAGTTCCAAAGCTTCACAGAGAAACCCTGTATCCAAACAAAACAAAACAAACAAACCACCAAAACCCACAAAAATACTTTGGCTTCCCCTTTCTTATTTGTATCCCCTTGATCTTCTTTAGTATTCTTATTGTTGTAACTAAGATTTCAACTACTATATTGAATAAATATGGAGGGAGTGGATAACCTTGTCTTGTTCCTGAGTTTAGTGGAATTGCTTCGAGTTTCTCTCCATTTAAGTTGATGTTGGCTATGGAGTTGCTGTAAACTGCCTTTATTATGTTTCAGTATGCCCCTTGTATCCCTAGCCTCTCCAGGATTTTATCATGTGTGGCTGCTGGATTTTGGCACCAGCCTTTTCTGTATCTAAGAAGACGACCATGTCATTTTGTCTTGCAGTTTGTTTATATGGTAGATTGCATTAATCGATTTATGTATGTTGAACAATCCTTGCATCTCTGGGATAAAGCAACGAGTGATGGGAAGAAGTTTGGAGGGGAAGATCTATTTGATCCACTGAAGATGAAGATACAGAAGGAAGTGAGGCTACAGCTGGTAATCTGCTACAGAGTTGGGAATGAGACTCTGGGAATGGATTTGGAGGAGAAAAGGAAGAGATAAAGATCTACACTCAGCCTATCTGCTTCCCTGGTCATCATCCAAGAATTATTTCTTCATCATTCATGGCAACTTGTAGGACCTGAGGCTACAGAACATCCCAAGCTGTAATTTAAGAATCCCATCTGTTTCTTTTTAATGTTTCTTTTTGATGTCTTGGGTTCCACAGAGGCAGGAAAGCGAGAGGTAGAAGGTGGTACAGGAACTTTCCTTGTATTTTTTTCCCAGTAGAGACAGATGTTAACATCGACTTAGACTAGTGGTTCTCAACCTGCGGATTGTGACTCCTTTGGGTTCACATATCAGAGATCCTGGATATCAGATATTTAAATTACAATTTGTAACAGTAGCAAAATTACAATTAAGAGAGCTTAATTACAATTAAGAGAGCTGAGAACCACAGACTTAGGTAGAGTTCATTGGTAGAATCAGCAACCTGGCTCTACCTAACTGCAAAGAGGGTGGAAAGATGAGTTTCCTTCATAGAGTGAGAGTGTGTCATGATATTTGGGACCAGTAATAACGTCCATTCAGTACAATCTGAATGGAAATTGACTTGCTACGAAGGAACACTATGTCAGCATTTTCCTATAGTTTTCTTTCCTTCTCAGACCATGTTTGGCATCGTTGGCTATCCACTCTACATCATTTCCTACGTGTTTGCCATTGGGCTCATTTTGAGAGTTTAAGTAGTTGTGTGTGGGTGTGTTGCGGGGGAGGGAGAAAAGTTGGCTCCATTCTTTTTCTCCTCCCAGTAAGGTCATTTCTTAGTTCTAAGACTCCTTAAAGTACTTATTTTGCTAAGACCATGTGATACGAAAGCACAATTTTGAAGTCACTACAGTTCCCTCTGGCTCATTTAGGAGCCATCTGGAAGAGGCCTTAGGGGCAAAGAACACATGCTGTTTCTCTAGCCTCTGGGAGCCATCCCTAGGGAGCAAATATACATACATATTTAGGCTATAAATCATTTTGCTCACTGATGCTAAATTAACTTTTAAACCTTCTAAACTCCTGGCTGGATCCTGGGTTGCAGTATGCAGAGCCTTGAATTTGCTATTGATTACATGTAAATTGCTTTTGTTGTGTGATTTCAGGCACGCATCAGTACAAGCACAGCACTGTCTCCAAAGGCTGGCCTATGACTACTTGAAGTGTGGGTGAAGATCAAATTTCCAAGTCCCATTTCAGACCCTCTTTGATCTTGGCTTAATAACTTTTATTGTGGGGTTGCTGAACTCAGTATTTTTGAAGGAAATACTACATTAACAAACAAAATCAGGGCAACTTGGTAGAATCAGATACCCTTTGTCCCTAAAATGATCCCTAAGAGCTGCTGAAGAAATCTAGAACCTTCTGAGAGCTGGTCTGAAATCTTTTAGTGGAGTGAGACTCAAATTTTTTTTTTTGAAAAAATTTGGTCTGTGGTCCTAAGTGAAGAGGGTTGTGGGTTGTGTCTTTCCTTTCTGCTGGTTCTTTGTGTCTACCTGTTAGCCACTCTTTGTCTCTCTGTTATTTTCTGTGACCATGTTTCTATTTTACCCTGTGTTGCTGTCCCTTACCTTCTCTGTTTTTTTCTAGAACTGATGCATATTTCTTCTACCAGGTGAATCACAGTGAAGATTGGAGAAAAGTATTAGAATACCATTTGAAGATGCAAAAGTTGCTTTAATTGAAGATTTCTCTTCTATTTTATTTTTTACACTTCAGTCGGATATTCCGGTTAATTTTGTGATTTTTGAAGTTAGATTTATTAACTTACAGGGTTTAATATTTCCTAACATCTCCCACCCAAGTCCTGGAAGGCAAATGAGGGACTTTTTTAAGAAAGTGTGTGATATGTGCATATATTGTGCATACAGGTTTCTGTTTTATTTTGACTGTATTTAACTATGCAAGCACCACTTGACTCATGATTATTTTGCTTTGGGGATATGAGGTATTTATTATGTTAGAATGATATGAGATCAGATATGACAGAACTCCTTCAGGAATAAGAAACCTTAATTAGGTTCAAAATTATCCTGGTTTATCCCAGGAGTAAATCCTAAAACATCTTAATTTATTACGTTTAACCATTTTATTTTTTAAAAGTTATTATGTTTAGCTTCAACCATAGTGAGAGCTACTGTGTGTCTCCTATGTTTCTTCATTATAATTTTACTCCTAAACACAATACTTCATTGTTCCTAACAACAAGAACATTCATAAAGTATAACCACATGATGCTCTAACACAAAACAACAGTAAAATTAAGCCTAGTAAACTTTAAGATAAAACTAACATCAAATCTATCTTGGATTAAGATTTGACTGTCTTTTTCTGATGATACCAATATAAAATTTTAAAAATTATTATTCATGTTTACTATTTGTATAAAATAATGAGTCTCATTGTGACCCCAATGTGAATTTTCATGATTTTGAAGTTGAATATAGCTGTAGTCTGTATATAGTGTTATGTGAGAATTGAGGTATTCATTCAATATTGCTAAATAACAATGTTTATAGATATTGGAAAATAACTTACAGAGGGGCAAATAAAGCATCACTTACCTTGTAGCTAATAATACAATTCAGGGTACCTTTGGAAGAAGGCACAAAATTTAAAAATGATAGAGAAAACCACAGGGCAAGTGAACTGGGCACCATTATCAGAAATGGGAGAATCAGAAGGCTGTTTTTAATAGTGTTTGAAATACGTGTAGCTGTCCTGTGGTCCATGGGTCTATAGCTCTGGAGTGTGATTAGGGCTCTGCCATAGCCTCAGATTTGTCTTAGAGAGGAGAAAGAGGAAATCTTGAAGGGAATACTTTTTAAAGAGAAATGTGCGTGAGAATGATTTTTCTGCATGTATAAGAGAATACACCTTGTGTCCATGTGTGTGCAGGTGCTCTTGGAGGCCAGAGTGAGCATTAGATTTTTCTGGAAGTGGAGTTATTAACTATTGTGAACTGCTATATGAGTGCTGGGAACCAAACCCAATACCTCTGCAAGAACAGCAAGTGCTCATACCTGTTGACCTAACTCTCCAACCCTGGGAGAACATTTTTTTTAAAGAAGTGAATGTAAGAAATTGAGGACAGAAAATCATAAGCAAAACAAAACAAACCAGAGAAGTCTAACATGTCCTCTCAGAGTTATTTTTCTTGTGGGTAGAGCTGGAGATCACTGAGTTAAGTTAAATAAGCCAGGCTCAGAAGGACAAATATTACCTGTGTCATATGTTCCCCTCCCCTCCATAAGGAAAGGGCCCGTAGAATGATGCATTTTAGTGGTGAGTAGCATTCCTCCCTCTCTGGGTGGCCTTATATGCTTCTGCTGTCCGTAAATGTTCCATGTTGACCTTTAAGATCTTAAATTGCAGAGGAAAGAGAAAATCAAAAGGAAGCTTGAAGAAACAAAATGAGAGCAGAAGTGATGAAAATTGATGGAGAGAAACTGCTTGGTTTCTTCATTGTTTTTATATTTCCCAGTCTATAGCTTCAGAAGGGGAACTATTTTGGAGAAGGGAAAGATTAAGGAAAAGGAGAATGCAAGGGAAAATATGGAATTTCACCCCATTTCTCTCATATGTTGAGCCTGGATTTAATGTGTGTGTGTGTGTGTGTGTGTGTGTGTGTGTGTGTGTCATGAAATAGAAAGAGGAAGGAGAAGAGGGGGCTAGTGAGAGTGAATGGGTAGGAATGTGAACAAAATACAAGAATACGTATGTATGAAAGTGCCACACAAATGTTGTTAAAAGTCAACAAGAAAATTAAGAAAGCTGCTTTTCTCTTCCGTTGTATCAAGGTATTTATTAACTAGAGGACTGAGTCATTGCAATTCATATTTTGCTATACATGAAAACTATAAATTCACCTTCTGCTTTGCACTAAAGAATGTGAAGAAAACATTCTACATACAAGTTTAAATAGAAGGCTAATAATTCACAGTGGACTTTTTTAGTTGACATCATGATGCAAATGACTACTATTTGGGATGGTTTCTTTGCCAAAATAATAGACAATGTTCTGTGGATTTGCCTCTTACTAGTTTATGGATTGAACTGCTGGCATGTTTGTGTTTTGAGATCTATTCTAGCACGATTAGATTCACCACATGAAAACACAAAGACCAGTTCAACCCAGGAAATAATCAATTTTTCATGCTCATTATCATTTAGATGAGTCTCTTATAAGGTAAGGGCTACAGCATGATACATTTAATGCTGAGGAACACCCCTTCCTCTCAGGGTGGCCTTATACGCTTCCTCTAGCAGTCTCCTGTGCTTCATGTAAAGCTGGTAAGATATCAAATTGCAGAGTAAGGAGAAAATCAGAAGGACACTTGTGAAAACAAAATGAGAGCTGGAGAAATGATGAAACTTGACAGATAACTGTTCAGTTTGTTCATTGTTTTTGTAGTTCTAACTGTATGGTTTCTGGCTGTCCTAGAGAAAAATAAACAGCATTCAGAGCTTGGTTATTTTATTAAAACTTTTATATCTCAACACCATTTAGAAGTCTTTTAATTCCTCCTACTGAATCCAGAAAGCCATTAATATTTCTGGAAAGTGCAAATGAAAACAGACCCAGCTCTAGTCTAGTGGTTGCAGCAGCCAGGGCCCAAGGGTCAGGACAGGGCTTTACCTGGGTGTCTCAGAGACTTCCTTATTGGAGGGTAGAGAGTCCTGTTCTTATGACCTAATTAATAAAGCTATAATTTTTGTGAGTTGATTATAGCTAAGCTTAACAAGGTTATAGGACTATTCTGAGTAACTTCCCCTTATTCTGATAGTTGAGATAGGTGCCAATGGATTCATTCTTTAAGGAATAGATCCTCAAAGCTCTGTAGTGGTGCTGTATTCTGATTAAAAATAGCTCTGACCTTTGGCTCTTGCTATGAGACCTACAGTCTTAAATTCACATTGTCTCTCTTACTGTGAACTCGTACTGTCCCTCTCCCTGGGGATTAGTCAGCTGAATGTGTGCATGTAGTTTGTATCATATGCCCTGATGTCAGACGGATATGCCCATGTGATGAAAGATGAGACAGAAGAAATGACTAGATCTCTGAGATCTGAACCTGGGGACCAAAAAATACCATTACCTTTCTCCCCAATATCAGGTCAGATTATTTTCAGT
Organism: Ellobius talpinus; assembly: GCA_001685095.1. Classification (NCBI taxonomy): domain Eukaryota; kingdom Metazoa; phylum Chordata; class Mammalia; order Rodentia; family Cricetidae; genus Ellobius; species Ellobius talpinus. The sequence continues at coordinate 6,793 of LOJH01034364.1, forward strand.
ATAGCAAGTGTTTTTTTCACCATAGAAGCCTCTGGCAACGATAAGATGATTTCCAAGTTGTACACAACAGAGGAGGAACTCAGCTGATGTGCCTAGCTTCCATCTCATCGCTGCTCATTAGAAAGACAATGCAAACCAGCTGTCCCCTGGTTTTCACAGAAGAAAGATCCAATTAACTGGCCATCCTCCACCTGGTTCCAGACTTAGCCAGCTCCTTACAAGCCTGTAAGAGCAGCCAGCATGCATGAATTTTTGTCATTAAATGCAAGCTATCGGGTAAAGAGAGATGGACTGACCAACATTCTCTGAAATACCTTGGAGAGTGACAAGTCAAGTGTCTTCTGAGCTTGGCTATCTGGAAAGGCAGCAATTTCATTGGATACTGACTTAAAACTGTTCCTTATTGTGAATATTGTGAATTTGTGAAGCCAGAAATACAATGAATTTCTATGAATGTAGGTACAGGGCCATTGTGAGATGCAGTGCATTCAGCTGGACTTTCTTTTTGGTAAGAATAAGATTTAAAATGTAAAGCACTTGACTGTCTTGTAACTAACCGTACACCTGTACTGGAACAGTCAGATGTAACAGGAACTCATTATTCAGGCTTTCCTTTGTGAATTTGTCAAAAATACCATGATTAACTCAGAAATAAAATGCAATGTCTAGAGCCCTTCAGTTGTCAGTAATCCATCTTTTAAACGTCAAGCACATAATTGGCTCCTGACCATTTAGTCCCAGGAATAAAGCGTCTAGGGATGTGGATCCTGAAAATGCTTCAGACCTATGAGTTCCTGGTGCAACACCCCGTTCTCAATAGAGCCATCAATAAAGCAATCATTTCTCAGGAGCAAAGACCGAAAAATCTGCTGCATTACACTTTCCAATCTCTTCAAAATCACATTTAAAAAAAATCCATTTTGCTACAAGATGACCAATCTCATCTGATTTATAAGCAGTGGCCTCCGAGGAAATATGGAAGACTTGGAGTTGAAGCCAGGGAACAAACATGCCAGCCGAAAGCAGACACTTCCTGCATTTTGAGCTTGCAGCTTCCAGAGCCAGCTTTACAACGTGTCAGTTTACAATTTGTTAAATTATGTAGCAGAGACCCATTCATTTGTCAGCGAGGGTGATGTTTATTCCATCCTAGGCATCTGTGTGGGGCTTATATACACCTATACTTTTGGTCTGCTCAAGAAAACCTAGAAAGCTTTTTCCTTATAATTTCTAATTGTGAGACATTTTTTAAAATGAATTTTAAGTGTCAAGTGTCAGTAAAGAAATCACTTCCCTGGTAAGGATTTAACTGCCGTCTTTATAATAATGCCATAATACATTCAGAAAAAAAATTTAGATTTCTCTGGCGAAAAGGTTGTTATAGCTTCTGTGTATCAAAGAAAGGCTTTTAATGTAATATGCCCAATGAAATTTCTTTAGCTCACTTGACGGTCATGCATCTTAATCTACATAAATTTTCTATATTAGTTATATCCTACTCATGATCAGATACCAAACACCTTACTGAAATTGGATTTCTAAGGCTTTAAAAATGAAATTAATGCTCTCCAAATTACAATCACAATATTGATGCTAAAAAATTATTTCAGGAGAAGTTATTTGTCATTGTGAATTGATTAGCACTCGATTCATTTAAATCTGGTAAATAACTTTTTTTTAATTCTCAAGTACCCCCCCAATCCTTATCATTTAACCCTTCTGATTGTGAAGATATTCCTGTCATGTGACTCAGTGACTTCAACATTGGCCTCTTCCTCAGTGGCTCTGATACCTTCCATTTTCATTAATTATTATTAGGAATGGCTATATAGTTAGCACCTGGAAGGCAGAGACAATAGAATCAGGAGTTCAAGGTCATCTTTAGTGAACTGGAGGTCAGCCTGCACTACTACTTGAGATTCTGTCTACCTAACTCCCTTCAGTTTCTGGATCCTTCCTTCAGCTTTCAACTAGTATCCTAAATGAAGATGTGCTGAATCCCATAGAATACTGTTGGAAATATTATGTTAAGATGTGTTACTTTTGTTTATGTTGCATTTGTTTAAGCTTCCGCTGTCTTAAATGTTCCATGTTGACCTTTAAGACCTTAAATTGCAGAAGAAAGAGAAAATCAAAAGGAATAATAGACAACATTCTGTGGATTTTCCTCTTACTAGTTTATGGATTGAACTGCTGTCATGTTTGTGTTTTGAGACCTATGTTAGCACGATTAGATTCACCACATGAAAAACACTAAGACCAGTTCAACCCAGGAAATATTCAATTTTTTTTATTTAGGTGAATCTCTTACAAGATAAGGGCTGCAGCATGACACATTTGATTCTGAGATACCATCTTACACCTGTCAGAATGGCTAAGATCAAAAACACTTATGAGGACAGCTTATGTTGAAGAGGATGTGGAGTAAGGGGAGCACTTCTCCACTGCTGGTGAATGTGCAAACTTGTATAGCCACTTTGAAAATCAGTATGGTGATTTCTCAGAAAATTGGGAATCAATCTATCTGAAGACCCAGCAGTATCACTCTTGGGCATATAGTCAATGGATGCTCAATCATACCACAAGGACACTAACTGAACTATGTTCATAGAAGCATTATTCATAATAGCCAGAACCTGAAAACAATGTAGATGCCCTTCAACCAAAGAATAGATAAAAAAAAAATTGTGGTATGTTTACACAATGGAGTGTTACTCAGCTGTTAAAAAACAACAACATCATGAAATTTACAGGGAAATAGATGGAACTATAAAAAAATTATTCTGAGTGAGGTAACCCAGACTCAGAAAGACAAACATGGTATGTACTCCCCATAAGTGGATATTAGAGGCAAAGCAGAGGACAGTTAGGCTACAATCTACAGCTCCAGAGAAGCTAAGTAACAAGGAGGACCCTAAGAGGGATGCATGGATTGCCCTGGGAAGGGGAAATCAATGGGTAAACTGTGGCAGGAGGGCGCTAGAGGGGAGGGGATAGGAGAGGAGAACATGAAGGAAAGGGATGGTTGGAGTGGAAGAGCAATAAAAGGGATAGCTTTTTTTCTTTCGATTTTTGGTTTTTCAAGACAGAGAAAGAGATATCTTGATAGAAGGAGCCACTATGGGGTTAAGGAGAAACCTGGTGCTAAGAAAATTCCCAGGAATCCACAAAGAAGACCTGAGTTAAGACTCCTAGCAATAGTGGAGAGGGTGTCTGAACTGGTCTTGCCTTTAATCATATTGGCAACTACCCTCACTGTCATCACAGAGCCTTCATCCAGTTAGTGATGGAAGCAGATTCAGAGATCCACAGCCAACAGGCCGAGCTCTGGGGGAGGAAGGATTATATGAGCAAGGGGAATAGGGGGCAAGATCCTGAGGAGGAAATCTACAGAGACAGTTGAACCAAGCTTGTGAGTACCCAGGAACTCTAGGCTGACAGCTGGGGAGCCTGCATGGTCCCAAACTAGGCCCGCTACAGGTAGGACACAGTTTTATAGCTTGGTCTGTTTGAGGGGCCCCTGGCAGTGGGAACAGGATCTATCCTGGTGCATGAAGTAGCTTTTTGGGGTCCATTCCTTATGGTGAGATGCCTTGCTCAGCCTTGATGCAGGGAAGAGGGTCTTGTTCCTCCCTCAACTTAATGTGCCAGGCTTTGTTGACTCTCCTTGGGAGACCTTACTTTTTTGGAGGAGTGGATGGGGGTAGGTGGTGGGAGATGTTCGGAGAGGAGGAACGGGAGGCAGTTTGTGAATGGGAACTGTGGTTGTTTTGAAAAATGAATAAAAAATTTTAAAGAAGTGAAAAATGATATGTTGTTGCACACACATACACACACACGATACATTTAAAGCAGACATGATCAGAAAAGTATTCATCCTGGTATATTATAGTTAAAACACTAAAATACAGAACAATGGAAACACATTGAAAGCTACAAGGGAGAAACACCAAGTCACATATAAAGGCAAACCTACCAGAATAATATAGATTTTTCAACAGAAACTCCAAAATGTAGAGAAATTAAACAGTGAGTTTCAAACTCTGAAAGACATTTGCCAAGACAAATGTCTATATCCAGTAAAGTTATCTGTTACAATCAAAGAATTTATTTCCATGATGAACAAACACAAACTAAAGGAATTCATTATCATTAAACCCGTCTTACAAAAGATATTTGAAGGACTCCCACACAACCATAGAGAAAGATAAATAGCTCACCAGGTCACAGGAAAGAATAAAGTGCAGTGGAATAGTATGAAAGTAAATGAGGATTAAGATACTATCATTTGGAACAGTGATGACAAAATGACAGAAATTAATATACATCTTGAAACAAGAAATCTGAATTTTAATGGTTTTAATTCTCTAATCAAGAGACACAGACTAGCAGATTGGGCTAAAAAGCAGGACCCATTTATTTGTCTGCAATAAATGCACCTCACTGACACAGACAAATACTGTCTTAGGGTAAAGCATCAAGTAAAGTGTTCTAAGCCAATGGAAAAAGAAAACAAGAATGTATAGCAATTTTTAATTCCAGAAATTAAAACATAACAAAGTACAGGTCAAACCAAAATTATTCTGAAGAGATAAAGAAGGTAGTTTTATACTGATTAAGCAACTAATCTATCAAGAATATATAATAACTCTAAACATATACACACTGAACACTGGCACACCCAATTTCATAAAACAAATACTATTGGATGAGAATACACAGACTGATTATAGAACAATAGTAGTGGGAGACTTCAATACTCCATAGAAGACAGTTCATCCAGACACAAAATCAATGAAGCAACATAGGTGTTTAATAATACTGTAGTTCAAATGAATTTGAAATGCATCTATAGCATATTTCACTCAAACACTGCAGAATATACATTCTTATCAGAAAGCAATGGAATTTTCTTGAAATTAGTCCATACCCCATGACATAAAGCAAATATTACCAAATGAATGAAAATTAGAGAAACTTCATATATTCTCTGGGACAACAATGGATTAAAACTAGAAGTCAAAGCTGGGTGGTGGTGGAACACGCCTTTAATCCCAGCACTTGGGAGGCAGAGGTAGGCAGATGTCTGTGAGTTCAAGGCCAGCTAGTTCCAGGACAGGCTCCAAAACTACAGAGAAACCCTGTCTCAAAAAATCAAAACAAATAAACAAACAAACAAAAACCCTAGAAGTCAAGGGAGACTATAGAAACCATATAAGCTCATGTAGATTGAAAAATAAAGACTTTTGAATGATGAATGTGTCCTCTAAGAAATCAGGAGGCAAAGTGAAAAAAGTCCTAGAATTGAATGAAAATGAAAATATAACATACTAGAACCTATGGGATACAATGAAAATGATTTGAAAACTTTATTTCAATAAACTGCAATATCTAAAAGAAATGGGTTAGTTCCTAGACATATATTGTTGTAATGTAGGAAAAGTGGCACTCGAGACAAAGACACCATGCTACAGAACTCAGGTGGAAGAGTTTTTTTTTTTAATTGGGGGAAAGTGAATGGGAAAAGTGGGGGAGGGGAGAGGGGAGAGACTGGCCTCTGGGGACAGAAGAGAAGAAAGGAGAGGGAGAGAGGGGAGAGAGAGAGAGAGAGGTGGGAGGGGGCAGGGCCCTTTAAAAGGGAACTTAAGGTAGTGAATGTGCACAGGAGGTGCTCTTAGTGGTTACAGCTGAAGACATATACCCCAAGGTCAGGCCAGTACAGATGCCTGAATACTAACACATATGACTTGCCAAGATTAAACAAAGAGTATTAAAAGGCTTAATAAATAATGAAACAAAGAGTATTAAAAGGCTTAATAAATAATGAAACTGAACTAATAGCAAAAATCTGCCAAATAAAAATAGCCCAGGCCTAGATAGATATACAGCTAAATTTTACCAGACAGTAGAACAGAAACTAATACCAGCATTCCTCCAATGATTCTATGTACTAAAAGGGGAAGGAACACTACCAAACCTCACCTATGATGCCCACATTATCCTTAACGGGTACAATAACAAGCACAACAAATAAAAGAAAAAGTAAATTGTTGGTCAATCTCTCTGATTAATACAGATATAAAACTTCCCAATAAAGCAACTTGCAAACTGAATCTAACAATACATTAAAAAGATCCTTTACCAGGACCAAGTTGGCTTTAATTCAGGAATGCAAGGAACATTCAAAATATGCATATCAAAGAGTCACATAAATGGATTCAAAGGGAAAGATCACATGACCATCTCAGTAGATGCAGAAAAGGCTGTTGGGAAATTTCAATATCCCTTCATGTTAAAAGCCATGAACAAGCTAGGAATAAAAACTATAGATAACATTATACTAAGTGAGGACAATTTCAAAGTATTTCCACCAAAATCAGGAGGATATCAGGATTTCCATATTCTCTATTCTTATTCAATGTAGTGTTTCAGTACTAGCTAGGGTAATAAGAGAAGAAAAAGAATTGCAAAAAATACAAATAGGAAGAGAAAGGGTCAGATTTTCCCTATTTGCAATGACATGGTTATGTAGGATGCTATAAAGACTTTACTAGAAAACACATTTTCAGCAAAGTAGCAAGATACAAAATGAATATGAGAAGGAAGAAATCAGAAAAAAATCAATTCCTAGTAGATTGAAAAAATTTATACAAGAATAAACCCAATCAAGGAGGTATAAAACAATAAAATTTGAAAACAATATTAGAAGATGGGAAGACCTATGTGCTTATACTTATGAATTAACAAATTTAATACAGTAGAAATACTACCAAAATTGATCTACAAATTCAATTCAGTCTCCACCAAATTTCCAAAGACATTCTTTATGGAGTTATAAACAACAAAATATTTACATGTAGGCACAAAAGATTCCACTAGCTAAAACAGTCTTGGATAGAAAGAACAATGCTGAATGACCTCAATTTATGCTACAGAGCAACAGTAGCAAAACCAGAACATTTTGTGTATAAAACCAGAAATATAGATCAAAAAAATAGAGCAAACGACCATGAGTAAGACAACTGCACAGTCACATGGGTTTATCCAACTGTCATTTCTGCCAAAATAGTAGGTGGGGGATTGTCAGGTGGTGGTGGTGCATGCCTTTAATCCCAGCCTGGAAAGCTATAGAAAAACCCTGTCTCGAAAAACAAAATAAAACAACAACAACAACATCAACAACAAAACGAAAAACAAAAAAAAAACCAAAACAAAACCTAGGTGGGTAAAAAGATACCCTCTTCAACTAATGGTTCGGAAATGGAACATGCGTATATAGAAAAGTAAAACTAAATCCCTGTCTCTCACCATGTATAAAAATCAATTAAAACTGATTAAAGATCTTAATGCAAGAGTTAGGAAGAAGAAAACATAAGAAATGAGTAATGGTGATGCAGAACTTGGAGGAGTGGCCAACCAATGACTTGAGATCCTTGCCAGGAGAGGGAGCCCAAGCTGGAGGCTGCCTGGATGGCCAGGAATCACAGGTTGGATAGCCCAGTGACCTAGGGTCGAATCTAACATGACTGGGGAAAAAAAGTCAATGAAATGATTCCTAATGAATCTCTGCTATATTCATAGACAGGTACCTAGTAAAACTGACCCTAAGTTTTGGCAGTCAACCCTTTGAAAAGCATGTCTTTATCTTCTTTTCTTCATGTTCTCTCTAGTCACTTTCATGTCCATTTTGACCTTCTTTGTAAAAATTGTATTAAAGCTTAGGAAATCTGAAATTTTTCTTTCTTTATAATAGTTCCCATACTCTTACAGTTGCTTTTGCTATCATGTTGGGTGAATATATTTTGTTCTCCATGACCTTGAGATTATTGCCTGATCCTCATCTGCTCAGCCCTCCATATCCATGGGTCTCACATCTGTGCATTCAATCAACCGCAGGCAGAAATTATTATTATTATTTAATTTTTGTTTTTACATCCAACCAAAGTTCCCCCTCCTAGCTCCTCTCAGTTTTTCCCCCACACCTTCCCTCTGCTTTCCACTCTGTTTCTTTTCAGATAGAGGTGAACCTCTCAGCCATGGTTTATCAAGTTGCAGTGAGATTAAGCACCTCGCCTTGTAGTAGGAATAGATTCCTAAAGCAAACAAGAGAGTTAGACGTTGTCTCTGCTCTCACTGTTAGGAGTCTTATAAGACCAAGTTACACTGTTGTAACATGTATGCAGAGGGCCTAGGCTGGTACCATGCAGGCTTCCTGGTTGTTGGTTCAGTCTCTGTGGGCTTCTATGATCCCAGGTTAATTGGTTCTGTGGGTTTCCTTGTGGTGCCCTTTACTCCACTGGCTCCTACAATCCTTCCTCCCCCTCTTCCACAAGATTTGCTGAACTTCACCTAATGTTCGGCTGTGGGTCTCTGCTTCTGTTTCCATCAGTTGCTGGGTGAAGCCTTCCTGATGACGACTGGGCTGGGTAACAGCCTATGAGTATTGCAGCAGAATATCAATAGGAATCATTTCATTGCCTTTTTTTTCTGGTCTCTGGGGTATCCCGCCTCTGTATCCTGGCCTTCAGGGGTGAGTTCCCTTTCAGGGTGTGGGTCTCCAGCTAGGCCAGTCATTATCTGGTCATTCCAACAATTCAGGCAGAAATTGTTTTAAAAATTATGTTTATACTGAACTTTTTGTTACCTAAAAATAAAACAATATTTAATAGCAGGCATATGTCAGGAATTATAAGGCACGCAAAGATGACAAGGTATCAGAAAGGGTGTGTGTGTATATGTTCCGTGAAAACACTGCTCCATTTTCTACACAGTACTTCAGTATCCATGGGTCTGCATCTTCAGTAGGTCTTGGAACTAGTCTCCCATGGATATGGATAGATAGTGGTAACTTGTTTCTCTTGTGGTCCCTGACAACAATGACTTCACTGGAATCCTAAAAATATCTCAGTTCTTTTCTTTAAAAAATTAACCTTGTTTTTGCTTTCTCCTTACCCAAAGTTATCAGACAAAGCCAGCAGGTTACATTGAAGATACTCACACTTTTGCAAAGTGAAGGTCAAAATTCTTAATAAGATCTGTAGGGCCCTCTGTGAACTAGGCCCATTGAATATCTCTTTTCTTTCCTGTCTGTTCCAGTGGGTCAAGGTCTCTCTCACTCTCTCTCTTTCTCTTTCTGGTCACATATAAATATTTGTATAAGTGTACATGTGGAGACCAGAGGACAACCTTGGGTGTCAATCCTCAGGAAGCTGGCCCCCTTTATTTGACGTAAGGTCTCTCACTGACTTAAAGTCCTCTTGA
>LOJH01034365.1:0-16052 GCA_001685095.1 Ellobius talpinus
GGAAGAGCAGGCAATGCTCTTAACCGCTGAGCCATCTCTCCAGCCCCCCACAATAAAATTATTACTCTTTACTCTTTTGCTGTAGGAGGTAGATGGTAGAAGATCATCCACGAGCTAGGGAGCCAGGCCTGGCACAAATCTTCCCTCTCAGCTTTCAGAGGTAGCAACCCCCTCCCCCACACTGACACCTTGATGTTCTACAATCACAGCAAACTAATCATTTGTTCAAGATACTGGATAAAGAAATTGTACTCGGGAAGCGGGGGAGCTAGGGAAGGGGGAGGGAAATGGGAGGAGGGGAGGAGGTGGAAATTTTTTAATAAAAAAAAAAGAAATTGTACTCTATTATAGCAGACCCAGCAAATGAGGTAATTAATTATATATAATTATTATATTGTAATATAAATATGGAATAAATGTAATTTACAATAAAATACACATTTTATATGAAAATGCCAAAGTATAGTTATACCATGCAACAGCTATAAACCATGCTTGAGTGACAGCCTGACTGTAGCCTGGCATGGTGGGCTGTGATGACAAGGGAAACACAAAGTTTTGGGCGGTATCAATCCTGGCGCATGATTTTCCTGAAAAAGTGAACGACTCTTAGCAGAGTCCCAAACCAAAACAATTTACAAAGTAGATGCATTTCTGGATAATTCAAAAGTATGTTTTGTTTATTTGTAAAACAGGGATGGGTTCTAGGCAGAGATCATTGTAAATGGGCTTTTCACATAGATGATGTCTTGTGGAACATTTGGAGGTCACAGACAGTGCCCACCTTCCTCTAGTTCTGCATAGTGTGAAGCTGTCTTGTGTCTCCAGGCCACTTCATTCAGTTCATTAGGATACCTCACAGTCATAACACCCCAAACGTCTTATTTCTAAAGTAGTCCCTAATAAGGAATATTGCTTTTATCTCATTCTCCTCACTAAGATTCAAGGAGAGAAATTATATAATTCATGACCTTGGGTGTTTAGCCAGTCACATTGCACTTCCTGTCATAATTTCTTCCAGGGGAGCCTTAGGGCAGTAACCACAAAGCAAGCAATGTCAAGTCAAAGACTTGTTACTATGTTCGATACAGTATTCTAGTCAGTGGTTCTCAACCTGTAGGTCATAACCCACAGGGATTGCCTAAGACCATCAGAAAACACAGATATTTATATTTACATTACAATTTATAACGGTAGCAAATTATAATTATAAAGTAGCAGCAAAAATAATTTTATAGTTGGAAGTTACCACAATATGAGTAATTGTATGAAAGGGTTGCAGCATTAGGAAGGTTGAGAACCACTGTGCTAGGCAAATACTCTGCCATTGGCTTATATCACAGACCTTTCAAAACATGTTGTTTATTTATTTATTCATTGTGTGTGTGCATGTATGATAGGAAGTCATGATGGTTGTACCAAGATGCATGTGCAAAGGTCATAGGACAACTTTGTAGACCCTCTTCTCTTCTTTCACTTTTGCAAGGGCTCTGAGCATTGAATGGAGGTCATTAGACTTGAACAGCAAGTGCTGTTACCTGCTGTGTCATCTTCCAACCCTTCTCCCATCTTAAAAGATAAAAATAAAAGTAAAACCCTTTTTATTTTGAGACAGAGTCTTGATGAGTTGTTCAGGCCAGCCATGAACTTTTAATCTTTATGCCCAAGACTTAATGAGGGGCATTTCATTCAAGTCACCACATCCTCCTTCTCCTCCTCCTCCTCCCCCTCCTCCTCTTCATCATCATCAGCAGCAGCAGCAGCATCAATGGGAGTGATGTTTGAGATTGAACCAAGGGGCTAGACAATTGCTCTACTGCCAACTACATCCACTCCTTCTGTAGTTTGTTTTGAACCTATGTTTCTTAGTCTGGTCTTGAAATCATGAGCCATAGTACTGAGTACAGACTTATGCCACCATGTCCAGATGGCATTTTCTAAGCTGATTCAAAGGCATGGTCTTGACACTGCCACTTGACACTTCTAATGCTGTGTGTTAAAAGGCTTCTCCTTTGGACTAGTCCCTACTGGGTGGGTCTGGCAGCTGTGTGTTGTGTATTTTGCCTGTGTCTACAAGATGTGCAGGATAAGATGCTCCCATGATGTTTGTGCTAACTCCAGAGAATCTCCTGACCAATTCTACCACCCTCTCTTCTGTTTCTGTAATAAATGACTGAACATTTGTTTTCAGAAAGATTCTGCCAGAAAACTCTGTCATCTAAGATTGAGCCCTGGCAGTGCATTTCTCTCCTTATTCCGTCCTGCCTGGCTCCAAGCTCTGTCCACACGGTGCTCATTCTCCATCTTTCCCAAGCTTATCAAGCTCGCATGTGTCAGCTTTTGAGGTCTGACTTTCCCTCCTTTAAAGGAGCACGCCCGTTGATTAAGGAGTTTCATTATTTCAACATTTTCCTCTCTGACTTTCCCCTGAAAATGTCCTGTATTTATGAGGCAGAAACTGTTTTTTGTTTGTTTTGTTTTGGAGACAGGGTTTCTCTGTAGCTTTGGAGCCTGTCCTAGAACTAGTTTTTATAGACCAGACTGGCTTCAAACTCACAGAGATTCACCTGCCTCTGTCTCCTGAGCGCTGGGATTAAAGGAGTGTACCACCACCGCCCAACTGAGGCAGAAACTTCTTGTTGCATCAACAGTTACCAGTCAATCAACAATGTCACATTCTGAGAGTCCTTACTAATTGATTTTGTTGTGTGAACATCACAGAGTGTATTTACACAAACTAAGATTGCTATGATGTCACTAGGCAATAAAATTGCATGGGACTCCATGTACTCTCTGTAAATATGGTCCATCATTGATCAAAATATTGTGTGGTGCCCATTTGTAGTAGAACCCAACTTGATCTGTCTGTAGTAGAACCCAACTTTTGAGGGCTATGGATGCAACTCAGTTGGTGGAGTGTTCACCTAGCTTTCAGGAGGCTCTGTGGTCAGTCCCCAGCACTAGATACATGGGACATGGCAGTGCATACCATATGGAGACAGGAATATCAGAAGGTCAAGGTTACCCTTGATGACATAGCAAGTTCAAAACCCGCTGAGTCCAGTCTCAGAAATAATAAAACAACTTGAAGGCACATAGACCAGAAAGGGGCATTGCTCTTGAGTAACAGGGGTCTCAAGGAACTCAAGAGTAGAAAGGAATTGACATGGCTCAGGAAAAAACTCAAACAAAAATCACAAAACCATCAACACTTGTCCAACCCTTTTTTGTTACTCCCTGTCCTCTCTTATGTTCACTGTTTTCTTTTGCCTTCCTGGGCACATGGTGAAACTGCAGTTCTGTGAGAGAGACACACCCCTGTCCTAACTAAATTGGATCCACTCTCTGGCTGAGTCGGTGGCATACTAGTGCTAGAAACCAGATTTAATTGAGAGGGGGAGGGCTCATGGGTTCTGGTCATAGATATGACTTACTGCAGGATGGTGGTCTCTGAGAAGGGAAATGGGTGAAGGAAGACTTGCAAGGACTTGGCCCCCTCTGGAGAGCATAGCAATCTTGCAGGGAGAGAGAGTTCAGGTGGAGGGATCAATCCTTAGAGTCCCTAAGGGTCTGGAGATAGCCGGGGTGCCCAGCAGTGGTAAGCTTTGCAATTTGCAGGTTATGGGGTAGACTATTCAGAAGGTATTGGTCTCGGTAGGGAAAAATTTAGTCCTCAAGTCCATGCTGGTCCTGCCTAGCAAAGCTTGAAAACAAAACGGAAAGAATCAAACTGTCTCCAAGTGACTACATTACAGAGCAGAGCTCGGGAATATTTATAAGAATACAAAAATGTCCAGCCCACAGACCCATGATGTCTGTCTTTCGATAAAACTGCTGACCAAAGGAATGAAGGAGAAAATGACAAGGAACAATATTCTGTCCTAGAAATTCTCCGAGCACTAGTCTCATATTAAGGCTATTGTTATTTTTGTCCTTAGACCCCCTCAGTATAGTTTGACACGCTATAACAAGCACAGTCACTACTGTTACTTCGAAAGATTGAACAGATCACTTAGGAAAAATGAGAATCATAGGCAAAAGTAACTCCTGTGCTCCAGGAGTGATTGGTTGCAAGTCTCTTTCCCCGATTCCTTCCCTTTCTGTCTTTCTTTCCAGAAGGTTCTCACTTTCTTTTCTGCCACCTCTTGTCTTTCCTCCCTTTTCCATGTAGTCAACGTGGGGGTGCACTGTATGTTTTAAAAACTCCTACTGTTAGTTTTTTGACAGACTGTTTTAACTCAATTTTGAACATCCCATGCCTCCCTAAAGCTAGTCTAAAGCCTTTTTATTCAGCCTGCTCCCGGGCCTGGATCGGTGGTCAATTCAGCAAACCCTCTACGCGCCAGGCTCTATTTGCCATGTCACTGGGCCAACAAAGATGACACTTTGAGTGAACCTGTGTAGACTGTACCCGTGTCTGCATCTGCTGTTCCCGCTCAAGAGATCATCTCTTCTCGTGTGAAGACTACTACAGGCTCTGAATAAAGTGAATGAAAGTGGAGAGGAGTCCACAGAGAGCAAAGAAAACAGTCGGAGGGAGAGGCGGAGGAGGCAGAGGGCCGGGCCACGCAGGGAAAGGGACCACTCAGCGACGAGACCCAGCGGCGAGAGCAGAGCGCTCCAGCACCGGGTGGACAGCGGGAGGCGAGCCGAAGGGTCCCGGAGGCTGAGCGCCCTGCACTCGGACCCCAGATCGCAGGAGGCGCCCAGAGTCGCCTGGGTTGGGCAAGGTCCGGAGCGATCGCACATCGCACGCACCTCGGGGATCCTACGTACGGCCGCCCGCAATGAGCGAGAGCAGTCGCGTGTGCTCGGGCTACTACAGCCTCAACCGCAGCTTCGTGGAGCCCTTCCAGTGCCCGCGGCGCGGCGACGGGGCTGCGCTGCTCTACTGTTGCGGCTTCGCAGACCTCAAGTACTGCTGCAGCGAACCGGGCAGCTACTTCCCCTACAAGCACAGCTACATGTGGAGCCTCAGGTGGGCAGGGCAGAGCAAGGCTTGGAAGGGCAGGGCGGGACGGGGCAGAGCAGGCGGGACAGGGCAGGGCAAGTTGACCCCTCCCGGAACTGGGAAAGTGACCAGTGGAAGATACAAACCGGAATCCGGGCGGTCTCCCTATGCCCACTGTATTCAGGTCCTTGTGCCAAGGCGCCAGGCGTATGAATGATAACTCTACAGGGCACCCTGGAGACCAGTGGGAACCCTGTGCATCCCAGCCTACCTCAGAGAGGCTCTACTGACAAGACTGGGGTTTTAATTCCTCTTTAGGTGTTTGTTCCTTTGATACATTTGAACTGAAAGGAGACTTCTATGGGGAACAAGGGCATTAAAGACCAGAGGAGTACTTAAGTGTCGTTGGGCAGCTGGAGTCCTAAAAGTGTGTGTGTGTGTGTGTGTGTGTGTGTGTGTGTGTGTGCGTGTATTTGCACAGATGCATACATACAACTGGGCTTATAACCCACTCTTCTCAGAGGTTTGGACACTGACACCGCCCAAGCAGGCTGAAGGTGGAAGAAAGAGCTTGAGTTGCTCTGATTACACACGCAGCATGGTCTTTCTGGACACCCTTCCCCTATGCCCATACCGTTTGACCACTGCTAGATGTCAGGAGGCATTACTTTCAAAGACAAGTCTTTCTTGCTTCTTTTTCCTACAGTGGGGGTTTTTCCTTGTTTCTGTTGGCCCTTATGCAGGTGTTTTCACCATGAAATGCTCCCCGTCAAAGGTAGCAAACTTTCAGATTTTAAACTGGATTCTTTTCTTTTGTCTACAGAATGAGTAGAATCCTAAGATTATAGGAAGGAACTGCCCCTCCCACCACTATTAATTGTGTGTGTGTGTGTGTGTGTGTGTGTGTGGAGAGAGAGAGACAGAGACACACATACTGAGAGAGAACTACCTAGTAGGGGTACAACAGAGTACACAGTACTATTACCCCACCCTCTCACCATGATCCAGAACTTGGCATACATGCCAGATCAACAGCAAACTTATTTTTTGAGGCAATAAAACAAATACTATTTTTCTGTTTTGCAAACTTTAATAAACTCCCAAAAGGGCCGCCTTCCTTCTGGGAAGTCAACTGAGCACGTTGTTCTTGAGTAGGAGAAAGTTGGCAGAAAATGATGCCAACTTATTCTCCCTAGATTATTTGGGGGAAGAAAGTGATGTACTGCCCTGTCATTTGGGCTTTTCGAGACTAGCTCAGTAATCCGTCTGTGAGCGTGTGAATGACAGAACCACCTCAAGTCAAACGCAGTTGGAAACGGTGCCCAGGATCTTCAGATCTCCCATGGTGGCAAAAAGAAGAGGTCATAAAAGCTTCCTAAGGTTTGTGAGAGCACAAAGGAAGGAACAGTCTGCTGGGGTCTACTTCATCAGGAAAAAAAATGGGCAGCTAGCTCAAAGTTAAGGAAATAGAAAACCACGTTAACTAAGGGCATTGTAGTTGGCAACACTGAACCCGGGGTTCCTGTGAATTACTGGGCTCTGAAAACACTGCAGGGAGGGAAATTTATTAGAGCTTCATTTTTCTTCTAGTCTTTGCTCTTCAATGCTAATTTAAAATGCTCCAACTGTGAAAAATATTACAGAAGTCCCTAGCTTTGGAATCGAGATTCCACAGCTCCCAGAGAAAGACAGCCACAGCTACCTCCAGGCCAGTGAAGGTGCTGAGTGGGGAGATGGCTGCGTAGGTATGAGAGCAGTTTCAGACACTTTCCAGTGGCTGGCAAAGCGGTTGCTGTGGGATGCCAGGAAGAAGGCTGATTCTCCCTTTCCTTTCTTCCCTCCTCTTCTCATCTCCTAAACTCAAAGGGTCTCCTTTAGTAATCTTTTCCAGGACTTTAAGAAAATGAGGCTTTTTTGGTAGGACCACTCACCGATGGATGCTGGATAAGGATTTGGTGAAATGACCGATTTAGGAGACTCCTGGATTTCCCATCTTTACATGGAAATTTGCAGGCACATATGGAGCCAGGGTATGGAAAGAGCATTAACATGCTCTTTGGGTTTCCTCAAAATTGTGTAATCTTGTAAAAAAACCACAAAAACAAAAACCTTGCATATTGAACATTCATGATGTTTATGTTGAATTTCATTAGACTGACAAATTTTATTCTAGTAAATCACTTTTTATTTTGAAAATGACTTTCAACAACTGGGTCTCATTTCAGGAATCTGTCCAGATATTCCACCTATCTGCATTGTGCACAAACTAATTCTAAATGGATTACATTCTTATGTGTCTGTGTATAGGAACATGAACTTAACCTCCCTGGCACAGTTTGCAGAATGCAAGGTACAAGGATTTCTTTCCTAATCCTATTAGAGGAAAGGGCAATCAGCATGGCAACCTCCAAGCTCAAGTACATAACTCTGTTTGGAGTCTGATGTAAAATTATCTAGTCATCACTATATGCAGGACTGGTTAGGATAGGGTCAATGTTAATAAACCAAGCGTAAGAATTTGAAACTTTGACTCCATGTTGTTCTATAGCTCAGGAGACAATCTCTTTGTGTGCAAGGGTGTTTTATCTCCTTAAATCAAGGGCGAATGGAGTAAACAGCCTGTCACCTTCAATACTGTTCTTTCTCTCAAAGCAGTGATGCTCCTGGCGTCCCTGATCAAATTCCTCCTTTTCCTTCCTTTTGCTAAAAATCAGGCTTGCCAGGGGCCTGATCCCTGAAAGAACGCAGAAGCCTGAAGACAAGCCAAGAAGATAATGAAGACTCAGATGATTATTTTTCAGTGATGTGCGTCCCAAATTGCTACAGCAGATCAATCATGAGTTAATTAGTGTTTACTCTCATCTGTTGACTATTTTCTACAATCTAAACACATGTAAATACTGAAAGTATTCATGCTATAGGAAAACTGACTGAAGTCGGCTTTTGAATAGCCTAACATCTAATTATAGATGTTTACACATGACTCAAGAGACGTGTCTGCATACAGTTCAGTATGAAGCTGGCTTTTCAAATTCCCTCCCTTAGTTAATAGTACTAAGCACACAGGTCTGATGAAAACTGCTACTTCAGTGTCTAGCCATATGTGTAACCACATAAATGAATGACTCCAAACGAGGTGCAGAGAAATGAAAGGAAAATCTCAGACTTTGAAAGCGAATTTCATATACATTCTGTAAACAGCTTTCTTTTAATCGAACCCTCTTCTTCTGCAATGGTTGTGGTTTTGTAGACTAACATATGGTGTCTTTCATATATATCTCTAAGAGAAAAGTTTTTTTATCGCTGATAAATATGGTTCCTGACTCTTAGAGAAGCAAGTATTTTCCTGCTTATCTTTTGCTTGTGAAACTGATCTGTCTAAGGTGTGGTATCAATTTGATTAACTTGATTTATTGGACTGGGATATTTATGACATTCCTAGAGAATCATGCGATCTTTGACCTGTCTCACAGATGTCATACAACTCATAACATATAAATCTTAAAAAGTCCTTAAATGCAATAAACTGAATATGACAAGAATTCAGGATGAAAATGCCAATTAATTATTGTCTGTAGTAAGACAGGATTTGCTTATGAATGAGTGAGAGCATGAATGAGCATCCACGCCTTTGCTCGAGCTTGAGAGCACAGCGGTTTGGATGACATCACTTCTTTTCTGTTTCCTCAGCATTGGTGCTCTGATTGGACTGGGAATCGCCGCCCTTGTTTTGCTTGCCTTTGTCATCAGTGTCTGTGTCCTCTGCTATTTATTTCTGTACACAAAACCTCAAAGATTGGACAATGGCCTTAAACTTCAGCACCTAGAGGCATCCTCTACCCTAGAAGGTAACCCAAATCTATTATTTATAATCTGTTACCTGTACCATATCTTAGCTGGGGGACAGAGCACACTGTTAAGACTGAACATTCTTTAAAGATTCAGCTTACAGCGCATCCTTGCAAGAGTTCACAGTGAATCAGCCTTAAGTGATGGCATACTTTAGGGAAATAGTGTTCAAGAAAAACTAGCAAACTATAAATTCCCTGTGGAAAGCAAACCAGTGGGCCAGTACCTTCACTGGGATATATTTAATTCCATTTTAGTTATCAACACTTATCTTTTTGGAAAAATTACATTTTGGCTTTCTGGTGGAACCAAGGACATCAATCAAGTACATAACACAACAAAATGCCCAGCAGCACACTCTTGCTACTGCACTTTACACAGGTCAGTCAGTGGTCAGACTGGCATCCAGTGTGAGGACTCAAGGGGGTATCAAAAACAATTCAGAGGTTTGCAAAAAAAAACCCAAAAATCAAATAGAACATTCTGTTACTGAATAGCCTGCAAACTAATTAAATCCATTGGTGTAGGTATATGTGCACAATGTAACTATAAAGTAGAAAGAAGCTTTTATGCATAATTTATGGACTGTGTGTCTACTTATTGTTTCAGTTATAAAGCAGTATATAGAAGTCAGTTATCATCATGAAACTATCAAACTTTGTGGAAACTGATTTCTATTAGTGTATTGGGAAACACCAGTCATGAATTTTGACATGTGTGTATGCAGAATATATTTTAAAGAATATATAGGTAACAATACATAAATTTAGGATCTACGTTGACATATTTAGAATGGCATATGAGTGTTTATTGCTTCCATTTCAAAAGAAAAGAAAAATCTTTCTTAAAGTAGGAAGGAAGTCTCTGCACATAGACTGTGTTTTAGCTGAATGATGGGATCTGCCATGTTTATGAAGTACCTGCCCTGTGACCTTATCAAATATGTCACCATCACCATGTGCCTGCATTAGCTGTAGTCTCCTCTGGGGAGAAACAGAAGATTCTTCCCCAGTCCCTCATGTCCTCTTGTCATAGTAGAGAAGGACAGATCCCTCTGGAGTTCACTTCCCAAAGAGCTGATAACGAGGAGCCAAACTGACAGGCTCGGAGCTGAATTTAGTCCAAGTGACTTTGATCCAGCTTCTCCACAAGCACAACTGTGTGGTTGATCGGTGGGTATCACATCATCAGACTGTAAGAGTAATTATTGTCTCATTTGCTTAGATGACTGACTCTAGTCATGGTCCTGAATCTTTTCTATGCCCAAGAATCACCTGTGGTGGTGGTGGTGGGGAACCATGTTAAAAACACAGTGTCTCAGCCCCAGCTTTTCAAACAAGCGCTTCTTCTTCCCACCTGTCCTGCTACTTTCCATAGCGAAATCATGGTGAGACTGTTAAAATCTAAGCCACCCCTCAAACCCTAATGTTTTTCCCAGCCCTCTCAACAGATACAACTCTCCACCACGATCTTTTGTGACCGGCCCTCTAGGTCTTTCTTTTTCTCCTCTCCTTTGCCAAACCACATTGGGTCCTTTGCCATTCCTTGAGGTTCTTGACCAGGGCCTTTGCACATGCTGCCGACATTTCCTCAGACATCTGTGTGACTCACAGTTCCTTTTACTCTTTCCTGAGAACTCCTTTTCCCAGGAGTTCCTCTTTACCTGCACTCTTAACTTCCCTTCTGCTCTTCCTAGCCAATCCCCTACAAAGCATTTATTTACTAGTAACAGAAATTATTATCTGTTTACTTACCTATCTGTTATCTATAAATTTTTGACATTTCTGAGTAGAGACTAAGTTCCAGCAAAGAATTTTCGTCATGTTTGTTCACTGTAATATCCCCAGTGCTTATACTACCTACACATTTCTTGAAATGAATTGACAAGTCTTACATCTTTACTGATACCAGGAATGTATTTTGTGTAACACTGACCAAGTGTGGTCATTGCTGCAGTCATCAGACATACATTGAGTGCACCTTCTATGGAATTCGCTGGGCTAAAATAAAAGTGGTTATTTTTTCCTGGTTTAGCTCAAGGACTATTGCAAAATTTTATTTCCTGTTTGCCGTGTGTCCCCAGAAGCATAATTACTGGCATGTCAATTCAGATTTGGCACATTTCTTGCTCTTTAGTGGATGAAGCCAGTTAATGCACTTCTTATGAAGTTAGATGCGGCTGCTTTCATGCAATGAAATAGCCCCACTTTGTTACTCACAAAATGTATACATCAAGGTAGCAAGTTAATTTAATAGGCCTTTCCCGAGTCTGGCTATTAGAAAGCAGCATACAAAATGTAAAATAACCAGTGCCTTGCTGTTGCTTTCAAAGGACATGATTTTGGTCCTGTGGATTGTTTTTTTCTTATTATTATTAATTATAGTGCAGAGCCCAAAACAAAATATGTAATCCATATGCTGCTGGGATAGAAAAATGGGTTCCTCTTGAATTGACCCTTTGAAGTGATAATTAAATACTGTGCACCTTATTAAATATGAGTGTACCATTCCAGGGTTTTCAACACTTAGCGAGAGATGACGTTGTTCAAGCTATGGGGAAGACAAGTTAGGGGTGTTACTGCATTTAATGGCAGTGCTAAAGATTGGAAACTTAAGGAAATGTTTGTATAATTAATCAGGCTTATAAGTAGCATATCTGAGGAAAACTGACCTGACTGGCTAGAAAGCTTTTCTTTCAACACTGTCTCTTCTTAAAAAATTTCTCCACATTATTTTAGACTAATTTCTTAAAATTATCTGTTATTTTCTAAAATTCTAATTACATATTTCCCCCTTCCGTTTCCTGCCTCAACCCCTCCCACTTACCCCTCCTTAAATTCTTACCCTCTTTTTCATTAGTTGTTTTGCACATGTGCATGCATGCAAGCGTGTGCACTTGCATGCGCACGCACACACACACACACGCCTAAATACATAAGTACAACCTACTCAGTCTGTACAATGTTACATGAAGTCTGCTTTCAGGCCTGAACATTTGGTATTACATAATTGATTGGTGTGTTCTTCCCCAGGGAAGACTATTTAGATTAATTCTTATAATGGAGACTGTTTTCATTACAGGTAATTTGGATGGCCTAGGAGGAACTGTGTTCTTGTATATATTACAATGGTTGTAAGGTCCTGAATCTTTTCTTTTTCTATAAATGACAATGGTATAAGTCTAAAATAGGCTAATCATAGATCACACTGCAAGGATTTTGCCTATTTTTATTCCATGGTATTTTGATTTTAAATGTCTACAGCTTAAGGCTTTACAGTCTTTGAACTGGTTTTGAAAAGGCAGGTGGGTCTCTTCGGGCCATGGCTGCAGACAACAGTAGCTTAACCTCCATTGTCCACACCATACAGAGCACTTCTCACTGAGCAATTGGTGGGTTTTTTAATTGTGGCTTGCAACTGTTTTCTTCTTTTTAAACTTTTACATTTTGGGTTATGCACATTTCAAATGCCAGTATTCAGAAGTCTGTATTGTTTCACCTCAGATGCTAAGTTGCCAAGCAAAAGATGCCTATGTGACGATACTCCTAATCACGAGGGCTCATTTCAAGGTTATGGGAGAGTATTCATGGTCAACGACAGAGCAGTCAGAGGGACAAGATCACCACTTCTCAAACGTTTCCATAGTGAAGGTCTTAGAGCCGTAGGAGAAATGAAGTCAAGGCCCGGAGTTCTCAGGGCTAGCGGGGGAGAGATCCGCCTTAAAACTTCTGAGCTTCAGCACTTAATCATTTCTCATTTTGCTTGAAAATTTATGCGAATTTTCAGCTGAGTGAAGCTTACTATTCTCTAATAATGACGTCTGTCACCCATACCTAAGTAAAATTGCTGCTTCAGGAAGAGAAACCTGTTCACCCTGGGGCATCAAGTAGGCTTGAGTAGGTCCTGTGGGGGTGGTGGGGACAATCAATGACAGGGATTCTGGGAAGTGCTGTGTCTGATGAATGTGAAAGGCGGTGTTAGAACTGTTAGGAAGAACAACACAACTGTATTGTACAGAAATAACAAACCCCCTCAAGCTGGTGTTCTGTGGTCACCTTGGAAAGGTGGAAGATGGAATTGAAAAAGAGGAGATGAATTAGCAATAAGGTACAGTTAGTTACACAGGTGAAAAACAAAACTGCACATAAAATACCGAGAGGGTAAATTGGCGGGAAAAAAAACCCACATAACCATTTTTTGTGCCCATGAGCAAAATGGGTCTTAGGATGACTTGAAATGGTTTTGTGTTTCTTCTTAGAAGGTGCTCTTGCTTCCTCAAAAAGAAAAGTTTCTTTCTGTTCATGTTCATTGTAGAAACACTGGAAATACGGAGAAGCCAACAAATGCTCTCAGCACAGAGGTGAAAGGTGTCAGCACTGCAGTGAATATCCTTCAGGGAGGATTACCTATGTATCCCTAGATCACATATAAAGCAAACTGGGAAATAGGACATGGCAGCCTTTGTGTGATCCCACACTCAAGAGGGTGAGGCAGGATGATTGCAAGTTTGAGGCAAGCCTGGGTTATATGGTGAGAATCCCCCCCCCGTGTGTGTGTTTGTGTGTGTGTCTGTTTCTGTCTCTCTGTCTCTCTATTTCCCCCTCCCCATCCCTTTTAAAAAAACACAATAGTTGTATCTTCTTTGCTATTAAATGAATTTCTGTTATTATTTGATTCATTTAATCCATTTAATTTATTACTTCACAAAGCACCATGACTTTTGCTGTTGATAGAATAAACATTTTTATATCTCTTTGCAGATTTACTGATTGTAAATACTTTGCTTCATTAGTTTTATCATTGGTACTTTGTGCATATGTTCCTTTAAACTCTAAAATCGATAGCACTTCCTAAGGAAAAGATACTTCCTCTTGTGTGAACCCTGCACACACATCTGAGTTAACAACCACAACACTAATGCCGCAACATACACTCTGAGGCTTATATTAAAATTTCCTAATCTCAATAGCTAATTTTTCTTATCCTGGATCTAGTCCAAAATTAATTTGTATACTTTTATTTCGTGTTTTCTTCAATCCTTATCCTTTCTTTTTCTTTTATGCCCTTGATAGTTTGAGGATGAAAAAAATCCAGATATTTTGTGCAGTGTCCCTCAATTTCTGTTTGTCAGTTTTCTCATGATTAGAGAGAGAGCATACATTTTTACAGAAACACAAGGAGGTATAGTATCAAAGCACCATAGACAGCACACAATCTTGGCTGTCTTGATTAGCAGAGATAGTAGCATGATTACAGTGAGGGATTTAGAACCATGAATATATCCTGTTCCTCTGTGAATTTTCAGCCAGTCACTGAATTTTTGACAACTGTTATTATGATGACACTTATAAGTGATAATTTTTCAACTTCTTACAGCTTTTAAATGTATTATTTCACTGCTCCCCTGTTTATTTATCTTAGTTCTTTGTGTCACTGATACAAAATATTTAGACTGTATAATTTATAAAGAAAAGAAGTTGATCTTCACAGTTCCGGAGGCTGGGAAGTTTAAGGTCAAGATGGCTGTGTATTGAGCACTGAGTGAGAGCTGATGTCTGCTTCTCAGACAGTGAGCGCCATGATGTGGCATCTTCTTGTGGAACAAGGAGAGAACGGGCAAAAAGAAGCAGGCTAGTTCCCTCCAGTCCTTTTGTAGGATTGCTACTTCACACAAAAGGACAGAACTCTGGTGGTTTGGTCACCTCCTAAGTTCCTCAGTTCTTAATAGCATAACTCGCCAGTTTGAATTCATGTGCCTTTTAGAGCTACACATGCGTTTTAGCCATATGGTTGCTGATTCTTTTGAATGTCAGCATGGACTTGTGCATTTTAAAATATTATTGTTGCTGTTTATTTTGACCCATCTTATATTTTTATTTTGACCCATCTTATATTTGGCCAGTGGATATTTGAATTTTTGGGTGTATATATGTGTGTAATATATGCTCATTGCATGCAGAAGCCAGAGGTATGCATTGAGTGTCCTGCTGTACCAGGTTCTGCCTTACTTCCTTGGATCATGGTTTGTCACTGAGGCTGGAGCCAGGCTGCTGGCCAGAAAGCTCAAGTGATCCTCAAACGCCATCTACCCTCTATAGTGCTGGGATCACAGGCATCCACAGGACCTTGGCTTTCTATGTGAAGGCTGGGATCCAAACTCACATCCTCATGATAGCCTCGAAAGCACTCCTAACCACTGAGCTATCTCTCTCGCCATTGAACAAACTCCTTCAAACTGTATCCCATGCCTGCTTGAAATCTGTCCATCATTTTGGGAGTACTTTTTTTGTTCTCCAAGACATTTGGTACTTTCCCTGTTCCAACACTGGAACATACCATTTCTTTAAGAAGAAGCCTGGCTCATTTCAGGTGGTAACAGTGTTTATAAGTCAAGCAGGGATACACCATATTTAATTATCTTACTGACTTCCACTTCCACCACTCTCTTACAGATATACTGAACACCTGTTTTCCTCCCATAATCCTTAGCAGTAGAGTACCTAATCTGAGTGTGCACACATATTAAAAGATGGGTATACTTTCTACCTACCTTCCATAAAATTAATATTTTACACTTACTTGCTTTTCCACAGTCTCTGTGGCTTTGGGTATTATTATTTAAAGATATCTATTTTACTGATTTTATAAAGAATAGTATTTTTCTGTTTCTTTTATATTGTTGCTTTTATATTTTGAGACAGGGTTTCTCTGTGTAGCACTGGCTGTCTTGGAACTTGTTGTATAGACCAGGCTGGCCTCAAACTCACAGAGATCCACCTGCCTCTGCCTCCTGAGTGCTAAGATTAAAGGAGAACACTACCATTGTCCAGCAAAGAATGGTATTTTATTTCAAATGTATCTAATCAGACAGTTTTATGTTTGCCATTTTTTTGTGGCACACTGCTTAATTTTCATACATTTTTATGAGGGTATTCAGTCTTTCATAGATACCACAGTTTTTTTCTGCTGTATTTATACATGTATGTGTATTTAAAGTTTTAATAACTCTATGGAAGCAAAGTAGGGAATCTGCTTATATTTCCAAATGAGTCAGTTGCTCAAATATATAGTAATATATCTCACTAATGTCAACTAAATGGTCACTTATCATAAATTGTTGTATATACCCAGGCCTTTTTTTAGACTGTATTCTGTTAAATTATTCTGATTATTCTTAAATTATGATTGATTTAAAATTATTGCTGTCATATTATTTTAATGTTAAGTCAAGAATCCATCTCTTTCCCTCCCT